>JANPWX010000054.1:7944766-8254766 GCA_024734555.1 Trochalopteron elliotii
GGGCCGAGCCGTGCCGAGCGGGGCCGAGCCGTGCCGAGCGGGGCCGAGCTGAGCCGCAATGGCAGCCAGCAGCGCCGTGCGAGCCCCCCTGGCCGCGGCTGCCACCAGCAAAGCTGCTTTTGTACAACCTCTGCTCGCAGCCTTTCGCCCAGGGGCCTGACTTCTGCTGGGCAATCTCGAGGAGCAGCAGTTAGTGCGTGCAGATGGCGGGGAAGGGCTCGAACAAAAGGCTCGAAATGCTGTCGGGGACGAGGCGACCGCCCGTCTCCTCCGTCGGAGGCACTTGTTATTCTCTCATATTCACGGCGTGAATTTGAACCACCTTTCTATCACTTTTGTTAACGGTGCGATCACTGAAGTGATGTAAGAGACGCTTTTTACATATTCAGAATGATGGAGGAAAAGGAGGTTCTAAAATCCCTTCCCGACCATATACGAAAGTTCAGCTGTTTAATGTACACGCACCATACAATTTGGGAGATTTTCAGTTAATTTGTCTAACATATGCAAAAATGGCCTTTCTGCTGGCTGCTCTGTACTTTGGGCTACATTCTAATAATAAAACTTACATTACTCAGCAATGGAACTAAACCATAAAGAATGACAAGGTCATTAAGAAAACAAAAAGTGACTATAATTAAATCATACTTCACAAACCTTAAACATGCACAGATTGCATTAGCAGTAAAATAGGAGAGGAAAAAAGAGGGAAGTAAGTTCTTTTAGTAGCTGTGATAGAATTAAACAAATGTACCATGATTTATGGGGCAGAAAGCAAACTTTTGGAATAATTGTTCGGAAAGTCTGCAAGCATTCCAATAAAATACAAATTCTTATGTGAAAAAAATTTGAGCAGCAGGGCCCTTCTGGAGAGTTTAGACATAAATTTGGCTCATCTCATGAGCAAAACTTGCTTTTGGATCTCAAATGTGTTCCTGCTGCAGGAGTTCACATTAGGGAAAAAAAAAAGCCACAGAAAATTCAGTCTGGCTCAACTGGTTTGAAATTTCTCAAGAGAGTCATCTGAAATAAAGACAAGTTGCTTTTTATTTTTAAAACTGGGAAAGAAAGCCTCTCAAATAAAATTAAAGAGCATAATTAAATAGTTGTGCTATCACATTATGATACAGTTAAGGGAACCTTCTTTGTCTGCCATTGCTTGCTCCTTTCCACAAGCCCTTCCTCAGAAACAACAAAAAAAACCCCATTTAAGTAATTGCTAATGATAGGATTGATATGATTTTTCCTAATACAAAAACAAGTGTTTTTGAGAAGCAGATACTACAAGGCCCTGGATTCCCTTGATTTTCAGCAGAAGTTGAAGGCATCTAGCACTTTGTAAGACAGATCCAGAGCCCACAACAACGGGTGAGCTCCTTTCTCTCTTCTGTCACTATTACTGTTTGGCATCAAGTGAAATCAAAAGTGCATCTGGATCCAAATACTCTAAATATTCAGAAAATATCTGGTTCTCTGCACTAAGTCTGGGCTTGCCTCTTAGCAGAATTTTGTTCTATACTATATGACATATAGCACCATCTGCTATTGCTAAATAGTTACTGGCCATAGTCTAGTTACCAACCTGCCTCCAGTACTGAAAGCCAAGATATTGTCATTGTTTTCTATCATCAACTCTTTCCCCCCTACCTCAGCCTCCTTTTAAAAATAGGCTAATAGGGGGGAGGGGCTGAAGGTTAAATCACAGTGGCCAGTAGAACATAGTTTACAGGTGCACTTCTAGTCTCTATGGAAGCTTTTGGTAAACATAAAAAATTTGGGACTAAGAAACAGCTTGAGAGGCACATTAAAACCCCTCCATTATGGTCAGAGTCATTAAAGGTTAGTTAAAGCATTAAGGACTTTCTAACAAGTATTCTGCTTAGTAAACATTTTCCACCAGAGCACGGATATTGGTGAGAGCTTTTGGAGTGTGTCAATTAATCAGTATTCGCCCGCTTTGACAGCTTGAAATATTACTCACTTATTTGGCTGGTTCAAATTTGTCAGACTTGACTATGTTGCAAGTTAACATGTCCCCATATGAAAAAGGAGCTCACTGGCAAAATGTTCACGATGGACCTAATAAAACACATGTGGCCAAATAATCAAGCAGCAGTGATCACTGTTATCACTCAGAAGCACAAAAAAAAAGAGCGACTGTCTTTGAGACTACCAAGCTAAACAGGAAGCAATAACCTGTTACTTTACCAAATACCCTTTAAATGGTTAATGAAGGATAAAACCTCCACCACACCCAGAGGCATTAAATTGCTTGGTTAAAGCTGCATATATATTTTGGATGTGTTGAGTTATTTGCTGGTACAAAGAAAAGAAAGGCTTAAGACAGAAGCTGTCCCTCAGTCCCAGTAATGTTTTGCAGCCAAGGAAGCCCCTTCTGCTACAGGAAGACCATTTAGGCAATACTCTTCACCTTTGCTCTCAGAGTGGGTGCTATTAAAACAGAAAGGTAGCAGGTAGTCTGGGATTAGACTGTCACATGAATTCACAGCAGGAAAGCCAGTCACACACAGCCACTGTTTGGTTAAATGTATTCAACAACAGGGCACATGAGTGCTGCTGTTAAGCCTGGGGCAGCGCTGAACAGCACAAACTGCCCTACAGAAGACCTCAAAGATCTCAAAAGTAATAACAAAAAATTATACAAGAAAGATCTTTTCAGGGATAAGGAAAGCTTAACCACTTACGTGTGTGCAGTGAACCCTGTGGTCCTTTCAGAGAGGCTCCTGGGAAGCAGCTATATGCTACTGAAGTATTTCAGTCTTTGGGCAAAACAAGCTTGACATCCCTGTTGGCATCTCTGCTGAGAACAGACACTGGCCTTACTCAGAAAACATGAAACGTGACTTTCTGCTGGCTGTGGCAAAGCTGAATACTGAAGGCAGGGGGAGGAGAGGTCACAGAGGAAGCAGTAGTTAACGGGGTAAAGTGAGTGTTATAATCCCCAAATTGCAGTTGGACTAAATGTTTGCAGACAATCTGCCTGTCTAAAGCAAGACAGTCTCATTTTTCTTTCTTCTAGGAGAGGGTTAAGTATAATCTGAAGCCTGGAAAATGGCTGCTGTTGATACTAGTGAGGCCTTCTCTTTAACTAGATCCTTCAGGAAAAAACAAATTAATCAACAGCCAGCTGAAGTGGGTTTAATGATTGCATTCTGCATACAATCAGCTTTTCCCTTTTCAAGGGCCATCAATATGTCAAGGGAAGACATATCTGAAGGATATAGCTCTTAACATCAAGGTTATCTATTCTCCACAAGGCTCCCACTCCTTACTGGGCTGATACTTTACACTGCCTGTGTCTAACATTTTCATCAACTCTGCAATCAATCAAGGTAATAATGTTGTGCAAAAAATCAATTAACAACGCAATTAAACTTTCCTTATTATCTCAAAGGGCTGAAATAATACCTAAAGGGAAGATAGACTCACTGAATGCAGACATCCATAACCCAATGTGAAAGTGAATTATGAGGTTAGACAGATGCAGGCATGTACTGGCGCTGTTATTTTCAAAGGGATATATCTCATCCAGGCAGTGTATCAGTCACCACCAATCCCATACCCTAAAATTCCAAATTACTTTTAAGAAATATACGATGTGCAATATCCATTTCATATTCTCTTTTAGAGATAAACCCCCCAAAATCTGAACAGGAGTATTATTCAAAGACAAAATGATCTTTCAGAAAGAACATAAAATATAAAAGCTATAATAACATTTACATCTGTATACCACCCATGTCTGTAAATGCAGGTCATCAATTATACCTAATCTGTAGTGAATAAGGAACAGAAGAAGCAGCACAACATTTAAAGCCCAAAGGCTGAAATTTGCAAATACCTTGCATCAAGTACACTGAAAGAAGAGCCCCAATATAAACACATGCAGCAAAAACAGCCAGGACTTAAGTATCATTCCCTGAAAATAAGACAGAGTGCCTATATTATTTTGTAATTACATTCAATCCTCATGGAAACATCATTCCCAAGAGCTGAGAGTTTTAAAGTACATTGAAAACAGACAATTAACCCCTTGCTGTTGGGAGGATTTGGGTTTTAGCATAAAGACGTTAAGGATGAGGGTGCTCAGCACACCAGCACAATGGAGTTAATAAAGTTGGGAACCCAGCTGCCATAGCCTTGTGTTGGAGGTGACTGGATAAGGATTTGAGGGGGGGTGGGGAAAAGAGTAGAGAAAGAATACATCTAAAATTAACTACAAAATGAGTGATCTTGCTACTCTACAGTGACAACCAAAAAATATTATACAAAGAAAATGACCGTGAGCTAGGTATTTTGTGGGTTTTTTTGACACCTATCATTTTATATCACACAACCTGAGCATTTCCCCTCAGCCCCCCCGATTCATTTCCCAGCATACCACACAGACATATCCACACACAGTCTTCACCCTAGGTTGTTGTGATTTAACATAGGCAAAAAGATAATGAAAATAGAAAACACTTAGGGGAAGCCTATGTCAGAGTGACAAGCTAGGCTCACATCCTGTAATAAGCTCAGGAAAATTTGGAAGCAGAAAAGATTTCCCTTATATACTGCACTTTGAACTGCTCTGTTAAAGGACACTCCATGTGTCTGTGTAAGGAGAGGTGTTCTACAAAGACGTTCTCCCAGCAGGGTTTGCTTAAGCACATAACAGCTGCAGTTTAGAAATAGTCTATTCCTACCATTTCTTACAATTAGCTCATGTAGTGCAAGTGGTTTGTTTGGACCAAGAACATCTTTTTTTGTTGATAATTCTCCCTGGTTTTCTTTGTCTTGCACTTCCTGCTCTTCCCCCTGTTATCCCCATTCTGTAGAGTCAGTCATGGGTGAGACACAAATAAGCGTGACTAAAATTTTCCACAGTTTTTGAAACATTACAGACTTTCCTGCATGGATTTGGGGCATTAATATTAGTCCAGGATTAGAGAATTCAGCCATTCCTCTCTTAACCTTTAGGAACATAATTAATATGTTTTCATTTTCAATTACTTCATTGTGTGTCTATCAACTGGAACTATTCCTGCTGTGTATTTGATTCCACTGACGATGGGGTGTGTTGGGTTTTAAATGATGTGCTAGCACTTCTGTTCCCTATATACTCTAGTTTATGTGTTATTCATGACTTGCATTTGGAGACATGGATGATACACAGATGTAAATGTTATTAAAGCTTTTGTGTTTAGATTCATTGTGAAAGACTTCTTTGTTTTCAGATAATTCTTTTAACCATCACATGGTTAAAAGAACACACACACCAATACATGAAATTGTCTTGAGACATTTTTTTTTCCTGTTAAGGTTTTTGATGAAGAGAATTTTTTATTCTCACTAGTGTTCTCTCATCATCAAAATAAAATACAGGACAAATTGACAGACAGCAGTTACACCTGCAGGATAACATAGAAGTAAACCTTTTTGTCATATGCTCATTATACAAAATCAAACCCAAAAGTTACTTTATTTTTTTTAATAGCTGTCAGGACTGTGGCTCCCAGTTTAAGAAGGCTGCGACTGGTATTATTCTCCAACTGCTTTCACCCTTTAACATCACAGTTGTATTCTTGAGGAATTTAAAAGGAACATGGTAAAGAAAAAGGTACTTTGCCAAATCATGGTTTCCTATCTTCTTTTTCACTTAGATTAAACTAATTTTAGATCATTTGTTTTATAACACTGTTTAAATATTTTTAATAAAATGACAGACATACTATGCATCTTTGTTGCACTGGTTTTATGTACAAAACAACTGAAACACAAATATGGACTTAAATGCTTGGTAGGCATCAGCCTTGGAAAACATCACCCAGCCAGCAGTCAGAAGTAATTTTTTGTGATGGGCAGATAAAACACCATTAAATTTTTTCATTGTCACTTATTAAGTCAAGGGGTGAGCAGGTAGATTTGTGTGTCTGGACTGGTAAATCTCCAAGACAGTTGTGTGGGGTTACTGTATGTAGGTACATATATGGTTTTGAACTGAAACACAAGTGCTCTCAAAAAGCCACATTTAATCACTAATAATTCTGTCAATTGACAAATCCTTAGATATTTTCTTTCAATGAAATTGAAGCTCACTTAAAATGTGAAGTGTTGGAGTTGTCACACTTCTGGCTTTAAAAGAAATATTTTTTAGCAGATATTTTTACTTTTTATGTCTATTTTATCCATTAAGCCTATAAAAGAAGCAGCAGCCTCTCTACAGAATTTAAATATTCAGAAACCCCAGCAAAAGGGATTTCTTTGTCTGAAGTTCAAGATTCTTGTAAAAATCTAACTCAGACTAATTTGTCGAAGTATAATAGTTTGATCAAGAAAATAACTGATGAAATTTTCTGTTGCTGGAGTAGTGTGTTGGATAGTGGTGGCTCACAATCCCCAGTGCACCATTTTACAGAGAACTTCATATTTTGTTGTGAATAGTTATTGAAAAGAGAGTTTTCCATCTGACAGAGAGAATCAATCTAATGTCACCCACTCTTTACCTCCAATTTTCTACTAGCACCACCTCTGTCTGGTGCAATCTTGTTAATGTTTTGCTGTAGATACCTGCTGTTTTACTTCACCTGCCACTAAAGCTTACTGCTCTCGAGCAGTTTTAGAAAACTGCCTTTGAGCTTTATGAAACAAAAGACAATTTTTTAAACTGAACCAAACTGTAACTTAATTCAGCAGGACACTGCAATGCTGCTTCTAAGTCTTTGATGCTTTATTAAGGCAGCAAGTTTCCAACCTTCCTCTTCCCCAGTCACAGTGAAGACAGCTCAGGACTACTCAATAGGGCATTTCTAATGGCCCAAAACCAGGAAGTCGTGGCTCGACTGCCTTGCACTGCATTCCAGGCAAATTCTAGCCATAGTGGGGAGTGGCCATACCATGGAAAGAGTAACACACTCCTAGTGCAGGATATAAGGTCAGGACAAAGTCGTGTGTCTGGAACATCAGATTAGGCCATACTAGGTCTTTGAGACTAAGAAGCTACAGAATTTGGGACATGTGACAGGGTAGCAGAAGATGGGGGAGGAAAAAAAGGCCATTTTTGTGTGGTTTCAGTTTTGTGCAACACGATTCTTCAGCCTTCACAGACTGTCTGGCCAATGTCCACATTTCATAATTTTACTTTTCATGGTGAAAACACTTATTTATTTTTGGGTTTGCTCAAAAATGGAAATAGCTCTTCATCCAGGGTGTAGATGAGCAATATTTTCAGATACTCTTCAACAATCATTTTGTTATCAGGAAGCAGTATATGATACCTCATAAACATGACACCATCAATCTACAACATTGAGGCAAATACAGTTTAATTCACAATTCAATATTAGTAGCCACCTTAACTGAGTAGAACCTGATGCAACATAAAAATATGTTGAGATAAAATTGTTGAAATAACAAAATAAAACAGTCAGCCTACTATTTCTGTCTAACCAGAAGTTATATATGTTGGCTGCCTGTGAAATAATATAAGATTTCTGTCACTCCCCCAATGCACTTGTCTGGCTTAAATAGCCTTTGGTAAAGGCTTAGAGATCTTAAAATAGGAGGGCAGTCATCAAACTTTCAGCAGATGACTCACTGCACTGTTAAGAGCAATTATTTAAATGTATGAAATATTTTAGACAGTTGATGAAGTCAAGAGAACCAAGAAAGCAAACAGTGACCCATAGGCGTTCAACTGTCCTCCTTTTCTGATGTGGTTTCACAGTACATGTTACCAGAAGCTTTATGAGACCACTTTAAACCATCAAGGGTCCATCCAGGTAAGATCAGCCAAAAAATGGGGTACTAAAAGAGATCACAGAAAGCTGGTACAAGATGTTCTTCCCTTTTTCTCCCACGTATTTGAATTTTTTATTTAACAGGGAAGAAGTCTGTCTTCTCATAAGACCAAATGATATGACAACAACATTTTTCTTGACCTAAAGAAAACTTCATGTGGTCTTTCCCATAGCCATGCAACTGTGCAGGCCTGGTGAATGTGGCAGCCTTGCATAGCCTCCTTCTCCATTTATAGCAATGATGGTTAAGTTCTGGACACACATGGCTCTAAAATTTATTGAATTCAAGTGCAATTAATATCCAAGTCTTTGGGAAGCTTATATAAAGCTATTACTCTGTTCAAAGGGGGGAAAAAAAAGACCATCAAATGGTTATACTGAAAGTTATTTTTCTGTTTTTCTTTGTCTCAAAAAAGAAAGGGGGAGGGGGAGATGACTGTTCCATAATTATAAATCTTCTGAAACTGTAACTCAGGAAAAGACTTTTCAAATAAAATGTTTCCCAGAAAAGAATATTTGGCAGCGGTTGGCTCTTGTTTTCCCTAATAACCATTAAAAGTCTGCCCTAGTAAACCATTTTACTGCAACGTTTGAAATGGTAGAGTTTACATTTTATTTAATGAATAGTTGCAGAGCATTAAAGCAACATCTCGTTGGCAAAACAGCTCCTTATCCTCGCTTTGTCTCAATTGGTTTTTTTACATTTCATTTTCAATGACATGTCAGCCGTCTCTCACCAACCTCAAAGGAAAGTTGAATGCGGGGCTTACAAAGTTAAGCTGACATTTGCTCTCTTCCAATAAAAAATATTTAGTCCATTAAACATAAATACCTGTCATTATGATACATGGACTGGGTACAAGCCTCCCGTTTCCCTCTGATGTTTATTACATCCAAACAACTGCAGTGCCTGCATGTTTTCAACTTTAGTGTATTGATTAAACTTTTAAATGGCTGCCATATAACCCAGGGACATCAGGAAGATTAATTTGCGTCAATGTTCATCTGTAATTCATTAGCCATTTATTCTTTACAACCACATGGGCTATCAAGAAAATGCAGGCCATTTTTCACTCTGCACAGGCTTGGGAACAGATCCTGAAATTTGTGCTGCATACAAATAAGCTCCCCAGGCCCGGCCACTTAAACTGCTTGGCTTTTCAGAAGTTAAAGTTGGGAATAACAGCAGAAAAAAGGGAACATAAAAAACCAGAAATGGACAAAATATACGTCCTCAGGGTACTAGGGATTTAACTGAGTTTGTCCACTGTCTTTTCATCCATGGATTATGGTTTCTTATTTCAGTCAGATTATAATAACTGAAACTTGTTACTGTGCAAAGGCCATAAATAAAATGAGCTGTACCCCCCTCTAATATCTTCTAAGATGCAGTTACTTGGAGAAAGCTAGAAAGCGGCAGTGAAGTATAAAAAGCTCATGCCTCAAGGAGGTTGTAGCTGTGAATCTAAGAAAAGGATGCAGCTTTAACCAACTCTCCCATTTATTGTGGATTCCAGTCTTGCCTTTATTTGGGAAAATGGCCAGCTAAATATTGGTATGTTTCCTTAGGGTAGAGGCAAGCCATCTGGCTCCTTGATTTGCCCTACTGACCCCCTTGGCACAGTATGAAGTGCATATTAAATAAGGAAAAGGAAAGAGAACAGCCATAAAGCAAACAAAAATGCACATGAATTTTACATTTACAACATGGAAAGATCAATGAAATGCATCCTGGTTCCTTTCCTCTCACTACCTATAAATTACAAAGTAATGTCACTGTGCTAGGTAAAGGCATAGTGGTACAGCAATAGAGCCATTGAGCCTAATGGCAGTAATCTAGATTCCAAAAATGAAGATCTCATAGGACAAATCCAACAGGTTCCCTGTTGCAAACAAGAATATAAACACAGTAGCACCCTGTAACATACACAGAAATCTTCACATAGGTCTAATACATCAGTTAGGATGTAATCATCTCTACTTAACAGCTACGGTCACTATGCTGCCATTTTAAAATGTGGATTTATGCATAAAAGAAAGGAGAAGATAATTGGCTTCTAAAATCAATTATCAGCTTACTGTTAAACATCAACCTGGGTGAAAAGAACACTGGAGCGAGCATCCTGTTTAGTGTAATCCTCCCAAAGTAAGGCTGATGCCACACCCAACCTGCCTGCACACCCTGGCATCTCCCCACAGGCACGACGTTCTCTGTGGGAAGCAGCAGCCTCTCACCAAATCCAAGGAACACACAGGAGGCAAGGACGTATTGGAAAAAACTGAGCTGTGGAGCAGGGATAGATTTTGGCCTATGCCCTCCTGCAGCTCCAAAGAATTAAATGCTGCCCTGCCATTACCTTATCACCAAAAATCTGCCATTTGGTGCTTGTCTCTGCAATTTGTATACCCGTGCTTTTATAGACAATCTGCAGGTGGGATTGCCAAGTGGCATTTCTGTCAGTTAGCTGGCTTGTAAATGCCCCAAAATAAGTGACCCAAAAAAAAAAAAATTAAAAAAGAAAAAAGAAAATTATGAGATATATAGGGATATACTCAAAGCGGGTTTTAGATATGAGTTTGTGTTTTATTACATGCTTGAAATTTAGCCTGAGTTCATAGAAAGATTCATTATGGTTCATCAATCTCACAAGCAAACCTGAGCTGATTTGTGGTTTCATTTTGCACAAATACTTACTTTTAATAGGCAGGAGAAAATTAAATGAGTTTTGGTCAGATATCTGGATTCCTTTGAATCTGAAAGTTGAGTCAAAAAGAATGTTGGGAAGTAAGCCAGTTTCAAAGCCATATGCATGAGGAAAGAAGTCCATTTATCCAAATCTGGATAGCTTTATGCTGTACACATAACCTGAGCCACTCTGGTCTGCATCTGCCCCACAGCACAAGAAAAGATGAAATCTCAGCTTCATCTTTTTATTTTGTTTTTTTCAGCTTTAGTCATACCTTCAAAATAATTTAAATATAATTTGTTTGGAGTAAATTATTTTTCTACTGTGATAAAAGACATACCGGGAACTTCACCAAGGAAAATATGTGGATAACAAGTGAGTTGAAAATATTGCAAAATTTACCTAGCCTAAGTAGAAAAAAAGATGCAGTGCTGAAACTGTAATTTAACTAAAAAAAGCAAAGCAAATTGTAACACAACTATGGACTTTCTACCACACCAGAAAAAAAGAGAGTTAGTATGCAAAAAAAAAAAAAAAATGCAGGTGTTCTAGAACAGAGTCATTATAAATTCAGTAGAAAGCTTTTCAACCTTACTTCTGCAGGTACTGAAAGCTACCTCATGGTGCTCACTAAACAAAGTGTTCCCTTAGAAACTTTATTCTTTTATCTGCTAGCATTAACTTAGAGTAGAACACAGTTAAGATGCAGCCAGAGCTTGGGGTTCAGTCCTTTAAAATTCCCAGTATAACATATCTGAAACACCAATGACACAGTAAACACAGTAAAGGAGTAGGAATCCCAAAAGGAGGCTGACCAATCCCAGATTCTAATTAAATCTTGACAAATTAGGTACAGCAGCCCAGGGGATCATTTGCCATTGTGTTCACACCGTAAAACCTCTGTCCTGGGAATGTCCCTTACAGGCTGCATGCCACAGCCCTGTGGCACAGGAGCAGGTTATTATGGCTCATCACCACACCCGGGCTCTCTCATGCTGCAGGAATCTCCAAATGGGAAGACTAGGTGGCTTTGAACTCATGCTTACACTGGGGGGACCTAAAGCAGCAAGCTCAGGACTCAGCCATTTGTTTTCATTTTCATATAATGATGTGTCTAGCTCTCATGGTTGCACAGAAAACTGTATCAACTCGAACCATATGTTAACTGAGGCAGCAATATGTTCTTAAATTGGCAGACAGCTCAAAATGACAGTTCAGCAAGATGTGAACTATTTTCAATCATCTCAATAGGGTGTTAACTCTAAACCCTAAACATTGCCTGTATATATATTTTGTTAACCATTTCACTACTAAATACCTTAAGCAAGACAGCTAAACTGTTCTTCCACATTTCTCCAAGACAGAATATCCCAACTCCTCATTTGAAAGAATGTCTCTATATAAATTGGCCTAGCTACATACTTGGCTCCATCATTTTTAACATCTCACAATCAATGTATTTATCCTTCCACAATCATGAGGCAGTGAAGTGCTGTCATCTCCTTTTTACAGATGGAAGAAAAAATGCGAGAACATGATAAAAAGGAAACAGAACAGAGATCATTTGAGCTTAAGCCTTTTGTCTGAACCAGTAGATTAGCCTTTCCTTTTACACGGAAATTATGTGGAGACAGCGAAAAATCCGCTGAATTAAAGTAAGTAAAAGAGGCTGAATATTTAAGAGTAGTATTATCCATATATGTAGCAGATTTATTTTTTAAAAGGTTGTGTGCAGTTCAGTTTAAATTAATTCAGTTCTTTCACTGAATGCCACAGAATTTTTAAGGATTTGCTCAAATTTAAGGCCAGCTTACCACAGAGCACAGAATCTTTTGCCCTTACCTCTAGCTGGTCATTTTTATTAATAGAGTGTCTTAGCTTTAGGCCACTGTACACAATAAAATAAAAAGGAATAATGCAAATTTTAAATCTTGCAGTAGTTGGCCAAATAAACACAGGAGCCAGATTAGTAACACTTTTAAAGATCATACATGCCTAAAAATGCACACATAAAAAAGAATAAGGGTTTAAAATACATTTTTTAGGTCTCAATACCTTTCTTACACATGGTGTTTTTTGGTTTTGTTTTTTGTTTGTTTGTTTTCTTTTTTTTTTGGTGGGGGGGCATGGGTTGTTTTGTTGTTTTTTTTTTTTTGTGGCCAATCAGGCTAATGGTGTGGCAGCCAGTGTAATTGAAACTGTTTTCCTACCCAGAAAGTATTTCAGGTTTTGAGTCACAGCAGTAAATGCATCTAATCCAGGTATGGAAGTTAGCTATTTATTACTCAGGTGACAATATAGGTTACAACAAAGTATACAGTAAGAAAAATCTTCAGCCTGACTGGACTGTATGGGCAAAGATACCTGTGTCTCTTGATACCAGCCTAAGTCACTTTCAAACAAATAACTGCAAAAACTCTGTCTAGTTTGTGAAGTATTTTGTGATGAAAGGCACTCTACACATGTAAAATATTATTACTACATTTGCAAAATGAAATTTCTAAGAGAAAAAGCACAGAACACGCCAACAACAATAAAGCAATCAATTGCAATAGGATGCAATAACTTGCAATAAATTGCTTTGTAGACAAGGATTAAATTGTTTCAGCACCAGCCACCCAATCCAACTTAACTAACAAAGAGAAAAAAGAAATGAGAAACATTTGCTTTAAAAGCTCATAACTGTCAATGTGTTCAGAACACCAGCATGTCCTGCTACACCTAATACCTTTGTCAAGGTGGCCTATCTGGAACTACTCTTTCCCATTCCCTGCAGACTTAAGCTGCAGAGTTTCCCTGCAGACTCCCACTGTATTTGCCAGCACTGGATCTCTGCTTGGGGTCTGAGTTTGAGACAATCCAGACTCACATACACGGCCCCCCTTCCCCTGCCCCCCCTTCAGTATCACTCATCGCAGCTTAAGCTTGTCTGCTCTGCACTGGCAGTGACCTGGATGTTGCACATGCTACAGTGCAAGAGGAGAACAATACCAGCAATGAGACTGCTCCTGTGATGTTGGTTTTTCATAAAGATGTGCTTAACATTCTTCCAACAACATTATTGTTATATTTTTTCTGTGCTCTGATTCTACAAATCAGCGTTATGTTACACTGAAGAAGTGTATTTGGCCTTGAATCCTTGCATTAAGCATTCTGTTTGAACAATAGATTTAAGAGATTTGGTTTGCTATTCCACAAGATATTTTAATAAATCGGCATCTTAATTCCTAATACTTTCTTCTATTAACACATAAGATTTTAACTTTCTCTTCTCCCCATTGTTACATGCTACTTTAAGTGATGTCAAAACTGAGTCTCAAAATGACTCAAAAGTGTCAAGCATCCAGAAGAGGGCTGATGGTCCATTTACATCATGGCCTTTGCCTTCTTCTGTGTAAGACTGGAAAATTAGTACAAACATTTGGTAGCAGACCGTAGAGTTATCATTCATCTTCATTTCCATGGGACAGATCAGTTAAAACCTTGGTTGTACACAAAGCATTAAAAACACTTTTGCATGTTAAGTAATAACATGGCACCATGATGCAAAGTGGTGACTGAACCACCCTTTGGGGTGCAGTTACAGGAAGGCTTTACACTGTGTAGCAGGATTGTACGTTTTTAATTGCTGATCACTCTGCTGCAACATGACTTATGAAAACAACTGCACATTAAACCATGAGTGTCAAAGAAAATCTTACGAATGTTCACAGGATGATTTTTCAAATGAATTGAAAGTATTTTATAATTAAATTTACATGAGTCCCTAAATCCCTTTTTTAACTAATTTAGGTGCTTTGGGGAAAAAAAAATACACATAGACCTAAACCTAGGAAGATATTAGACTGGCAAGAAGAGAACCACTATGCCTTTTTATATTAACAGCACAAGATTCCTGTAATGAGATTGAAAAGAAAGAGGCTAGACCTGTGTTCTGCAACATGCTGCAATGCTGGTCCACACACGCCCCTCTGTACTGGGAAAGAAACAACTTTCTACTCCACTTCTTTGACACTTGGGCAAGAAGCTGCACAGACTCTGGAGGGACAGGCTCAACTCCCATGGTTCCCCACGGGGCACACATTTGCCCAGCTGGAGTGTGGCCTGGAATCAGGACAACTGGGCACATCGCCGAGCACTGTGACCCCCAGTGCCATGGAGACCTAACAGGATTCTCAACAGAGAGCATGGTGTGAGAGAAGAGGAATAAAATCAATTGCCAGATAGCACTGGAGTGATAGAGGAAACCCCTGTTTGATACACTCAGATCTAACCCTGTGACTAGCATGCTAGTTTGCCTTCTGTCCAGCTTTGCAGTGAATGTGTCTGTGACTGCCATGACCTTCACTGAATTGTGTGCTGCCCACTCCAACATGCACTATTACTCTCAAAAGATTTGGAATTTGCAAACCACAGGAAGCCAAGGAAGAACTCAGCCATCAAAGCCTCAGTACATTCAAAATGGCAGTTTCTGCTGACACATACAGCAGAAGAACATAAAGTGCTTAGGTAACGTCACCAATGAAAATATAGATAACTTGAGACTTCCAGTTACTTATGCACATGTTTAATGTTTTATGCATTGTTATCTGCTTTTAAAAACTTGAATCACACTCATCTTGCCCTTAGAGCCTAGTGCTCAGACACTTTAAAAACACCTGCCCCAAGAGTATGTGTGTGCGCATATGTATATATATTTAGAGAGAGATAGAGTATGTGTATATATCTACCTCCTGCATACTTAACTACTTCTACTGCCTTCACAACGGGTTGGTGCTGTTGGAAAATGAGCCCACTACATTAGTCACATAAGCTGGGATTTACAGCTCAAGTTCTCAAAAGAACTTAGCTGAACAAGTGTGTTGGATATTCAGAAGGCTTAACTTCCATTAGGCAATGAAAAGAAGCATCCAGCATCAAAAAATACTGTATGTCCAGCAGCTTACACTGCTCTTCATTGACTAAACAAACTAGAAAACTGGCTCCAATAAAATTGCCAAATTTACCTTAATTAATATGTTTCCTTAATGTGCCATTACTCAAATTCAAAACCATTTGAAGTTTATTGCCTGTTCATGGCACCCTGAAGAGGGGTGTTATTTGCTGAGCATTTGGCAGCTTACAGTGCTCTCAGTGAGATGTACTGTATTAATTTCTCCATGTGCTGGGTAACCAGTCTCATCTTCCAGAGAAGGCCTACATTTTCCCTAGTCTTCCTTTTCTGGAAGGGAAATCTGGTCCTCATTCGTATGAATTCTGCTTGCAAATATCACTCAATATTTGTGTATTTATTTTGAGAAACAGATTATTTGGATAGTTTGGCTGTGGTCTAAAGCATGTATAACTAAAGATTTTTATTTTGACACAGCCTACTGCCTAGTTCCAGAACTCAGGATTAAAATCCAGATATCACTAGCTGAAAACCTGTCAAGAGCAATGCAGGACAGATGATAGCAGAAAAAAAGGTAGATGCAGCATTGAGGATTTAAAGCATCAAAAATTTTTTAAAAACTGAGTGTTCATGTGGTATCTCTGACACTGGTGTTTAAAAAGTGAAGGGAGAAGAGACTAGTGAGCCAAGAGGAAAAGCTGGTCTTTTAATCTATGTTCATAACTAATTTGTTTCGAATTCTGCCACAGTGTTACATGCGAGAAATGACATTAAGGGCAAGGGGTGATAGTGCAGAGATAAAGCAACAAGAAGGTATTCAAAATACTTGCCAAGAAAAAAGCACTCATCTGATAAAAATTTAGACAGGAAGAATGCCAAAAACCAGGAAAGACACAACGGAGAGATTTGATGAGGTGATTGCTGCTGCAGTTGTCAGGCTTGTCAGTAAAAAGAGGATGCCAGATTTTAACTCAAAAGTAGTGTCAACTTAAAAGTTGCCTCTTTTTTTCACCACATGTTTCTAATTAACATAACATTAGGAACTTACTTCTGGCAACTGTAAATAAGACTGTTTGGGACTTGTGTAAAAGATTAGGTAGAAGAGTTTTTCAATATCTTAAAATAGAGAAAGTAAAAGAAACCTGTTATGAAAACTCCTAACAACTTGTGCCACAATCCAACAATAACCTCAAGATGGTTTTGAATTTGAATAATGGAGCATTAAAAAAATACTCATTAAGTGAAATTTGACAACTTTAGTGAAGCCATTTATCTGTTTACCTTGAACAAATTTTATGAGATGTTCTTCACGTTAACTACAGTACTTAAGAAAAATACAAAAATGAAGCTACTCTCACCACTGCAAAACTGTGACAGACTGAAATTTAATCTTATTTGGCATTCACAGTTTTTGCAATCTTACCCTTTACCACCATTGCACATCATTTTAAACATCCTGCCCCAACGCGTCTTTTGAAGAAATTTACTGCATTACATCTCATACATGCGTTTGCCTAAATCTTAGGCACGCTGGGAGACTACAGTCTGAACTGGAAGAAGACACACAAAACAAGTTACTTAAATGCCCTTTTATGTTAGTACGGGGATGTTTCTAACACTAGGGACACTAGGGCCAGCCTTTGGCATTGGAAAAGGCGAGTCAAAAGGACAGGTTTTCAATTTACAGCCTGGATCTTCAGCTGGGGTTAGTTGCAAGACTTGGCTGATTTACACAAGGCAAGAATCTGGAGCCATGTTTTCACTCTAATGAGGTCATAATTTAAATTAAAAAAAAAGAAAAAAGGAGAAAAAATTAAATTTAAACAGGCATTTCCAGGCTAACAAGAATAAAGCCCCTGGGGACTAATGAAGTCAATGAGGTTTATAAATCACAGGTTTATAACACATCCATAGTAAATCTCTTCTATGTAAGAACTGAAAAGACATTGTCATGTTATCTAAGCCTCTTCAAATTCAGCAGCCAGCCAATATTGTGTTCAATTACTATATGCAGTGAAGCCATACACACACCCTACCCACTCCAGGCCTGTTAAAAGTTCTATTCAAAATTCTGCAAGCCAAATGAAAACTTTCAGCACAGGAAGAAAGATATGTGTATTGTTATATGGTTTCCATTTTTCACAGAGTAAATGTCCACATCTTCACTGGGCATAACTGATCTGGCTCTGGACAGAATTACAGGTGGGCTGAAAACACTGGATGTAGCTGAGGACTGGGGAGCCATTTAAACAAGGTACATGCCCTTTCAAAAATTAAGTGCATAATTCTACTTCTCTGGTTCTTGTTGAAGTGATTTAACAGCAGTTGAAATAATTTTAATTAGCACATGAAAAGAATGGCTCGTAACAGAGAAGGCTTCCCTTTATTCCTTGCTAGGGTGGGAATGCATCATGTTCTTCTGCCTTTCAGGTTAGCAGATTACTTTGCTGCTGGAAACAGCAAGCAGAGGAGGAAGCAAAGATTTGTCCATAGCCTATTGACTTTCATTCAAAGGAAGAATATACCATGGATATCATGTTTCCTTCATTATGTCTGGAAATGAGATATGTGGAAACATTTTGAGAGAGAGAAATCACCTACAATCACAAAGCCTCAGGATAACCCCGAATGTTCTCAGGGTCAGAAGGAAATATATTCTGATTAATGGCACATATGCAGACTCTAGAAATGTGACTGTATCTATTTTCAGATTTCTTTTTTCCTGGAGAAGACACAAGCAACAAATAAACGGAAACAACAATGGACGTGATAGCCAATGGAATAAGAGAAAGGAAAGCACAGCTACATCTTGCAACAGATTGTAAGGGAGGGCCAGTTTATTACACTATTAGAGAAACAGCAGCAGTTTTGACATGCGCCTAAACTAGTCAGTTTGTCAGTTGAGCAATGATTTTAGCTTTGGTGCTGTTCCATTTTAATGCTGCTAAACTGCTTTCAGAACTTAAGCAGATTTGGATATACTTAGCACCATGTATAAAGTCAATGAGCTTGGGAAATCAAGATTTGAGCTAGCTGTTGTTAGTGAACTTGATGAGTGGCTCAGCTGAGACATCCCCTACAAGCCCTTTCGTCCAGTAATTCCAATTCTGCCTATTGCTAAAACCAAATGCTCGTTGCTATCCCGGCACATATGACACTGGTAAGAATCCACACACAGAAGCAGATCATTTGATGATGTTCCACATCCAGGACAATATTGACTTTTACAGTATTGTGTTCTCACTGAAGCTATCAATCCTGTGAGCCATGACAAATGTCCACAAGAGAAAAAAGCCTGTGCCTAGTTAGGATGTTAATCCCCATTTCAGTTTGTAACTGCTTTTGACATCCTTTGGGGAGGGTCACTATCATTACATCTGAGCTAGTGGAATAGCCTGTGCAAGACCCATCATTTGCTTCACTACAAAGTCAGCTGACTGAATTAGCAAAATCTTCAACAGTGAACTGAGCTGCCCCCTTCCAGCTCAGCTGTGACCCAGTTTAACCTTCTGACTTTGCCCATAATTTGTAACATTGCAAACCACTGCAGATGTTTCTGCCTTGGCCATCACACCACAAATTTAGCTTCTAGTGTTCAGGAGATGGTGTGCCTAGATTTAGAAAAATCCCACCTGTTGTTATAGGCTGTCTCTTCACTAGAAAGACATATCCATATTTGCATAACCATCCTATAAAAGATAATGCAGGAAAGGTTTCCATCCCAACCTTGCCACAAAAAGGTCAAGAACTTCAAGAGAACATAACAGTGCGATATGAAATAACTCTCACCTGAAAGTAAGAAGGCGTCTCAACACAGCATAACACTCTTTTAAGCTGGTGGGGAGGAAAACAGCAAGCTTGCAGTAAGGAGTCAGTTATTGCCATTTGCTACAATATGTATTATGTAGCATTATGCAATGTAACATTCACCCCAGTACATGGGTTTAGTTCTGTTTCCTTAGTTCCCCCACATATTTTAATTTCCTTTTTACTTCACAGTTATGTTCTCTTCTTTCCCACCCACAAACTGAATAACCCCCATGTTTGTATCATATATTCATGCAGAAAACCAAAGAAAAATGTACTTGTATATTCATACCAACATGCACTTTTATTTACATTACTTTGTGAAAAGGCCAGCTTTTCTTTAGCCAAGAAAGTAATGCTCCAATTTTTTTCAGTATTTGCCACACCCTCCTCAATGTCCGGATATTCCCTGACACTTAGCTCTAAATATTTACCAGTCCTTGTGCTATAACACCACAGACTGGTGTTCACCCCTTATCTCCTGCAAAACCCCCTTAGCAATCTTTAAAGACGCTAATGATGAAAAATTAGAGGCCTTACAGAATGAGAACGAGAGCTGACCTTTGCCAGTGTGAACTGCCCATGCTTGAATGGAGTTCTGTGCACATTCAGCAAAACTTTCCAAGCCTGTACAGCTTTGGTAGATGGCCAATATTATCCTAGCATTGCTTTTCAGAATAAAATTGACAATCTTTAATCCTAATTTGAGTTCATTGCACAGCACAGCCATTTAGGACTGTGCCATTGTGTAGTAAATTGTACTCCAGCTAAGTGAAAAGATGAGAGAAATACTTGCACTTGGATTTTTAAGGCCAACACAGAACAACATTTTCCTTTATATTCCAGCTTGTGCAAGGATGAACAGAAAAACAACCCAAAAGACTAAAACAGAACAAAAGATAGACGACTAATGTAGAAAGGATTACTTGTGGTCACTGTGAAAACCGTTCTTAGAAATGATGACATAAGTCAACCCAGAATATTTTCTAGGTTATAAATATGTTCTTCAATCTTAAAAAAAGTATTTTAAACTGAATTTGACTATAACTAAATTTAGTTATAAATTAGAATTTGGAAGAAAACTTCAGCACTGCCCAAATTATTATGATTATTTACAACCGTGAGAGCACAGTAAACACTTTCTAACAAAACTAAATGTATCATTAAGATAGACCAGAAATGTCTTCTGGAAAATTTCTCTTTGGAGTATGCTTTAGAACATGCAAGAAACATATTATTAGTTACCATTAACTGTTTGCAAAGCTTTTTTATACCTGGGCTCTCAGGCATAATTTAAAGTCAGAACTTACACCTGCTGTTCCATTCCCATTTATTACTGTAGCCAGATTTTCATTCCACAGAATTCTGTAGTTCACAAATGGTAAAAAAATTCAGTTTTTACACAGTTATGATGTTTTCTTCCATTTCTGTTAAGCAAGCAAACAAATTTAACTTATAAAAAAAGAAAACAGACCACACACTCCAAGAAAATACTTAAGCAATGTCTCCAAGAGGAAAAAAAACCAAACCATGCCCCCCCCACCCTCAAATCTTTAACAAAAAACTCCTACCAAATAAATGAACTAAAAAAATACACCAACCAAAACCCCACCAAAACCAAAGGAAAATAAAGAAAGATAATTTACAAAAGGAAAAACCTCTTTCCATTTTCAGAATCTGCTAGTGGTAGTTGGTTTTTTTATATTTGTTTGTTTTCATAGAAAGGCAGGAGAAGGAAGACCTAAATGACTAAGTGATTAAGATAAGAGCCCTTTCTTTTACCACATGCAATAGCAGTGATTGCAGCAACTTATCCAGATCAGTTACTTATTCTGAAGTTGGTACCCTGCAACCACTATGTAAACACAGTCTGGAATAGAAAAAGCAAACAAAAGATGAAAGAAATTAAATATCTTTTCCCCAAATTGTATATATAGAGTTAATGTCATAAAAAATTGTTCAAGGACACATGTACAAAGTTTTTCAGAAACCCAGACATACACATGTTCCATTTTGCTTAATGATCAACATGCAGAAATCTTCACATATTAAGTTTAGGCTTTGAATTACTGATGACCTACAGAATTTCAGGTTATTTAGAAGAGACTAAGAGAGATTTAGTTTCAACTGTCTTAAACCCCAGTTTAAGAGCTGGGGTTCATCAAGAGAAAACAGTTGGAAAGAACTTCAAAACAAACAGAAAGATGTGGCTCTTGACATAAAGTAGTAGACCTGTGAAATTCCTTGCCAGAGGCTACTGGGCAGAGAACTGACATGAACTTCAAGGGAGACTGGAGATCTGTTATGGATTAGTAAATAAACTTAACTGAAAAAAGTCAAATGCTGGAAAGAGTGCTGATGGGGAATATCATACATGCTCGCTCAGTTCTTCTCCAGAGATTTGCTTCTGGACATACTTAGAGAACATTGGGCCACTTGGGCACCTGGTCAGAGCTAGGGAGAGCATTCTATGTCCTTATGTTATACTTTGGGAAGCATGTGGTCATTGAGATTCTTTACTCTTCACCAGCTTCATCCTTTTTTCTAGGTGCAGTTCCCTGTCATGCCCAGGACTGATTACCAACATGAATACAGCACGTATAGTCCCTACAATGCTTTCTCAAAAGCATTGAAACTATCAATCATTCAGTTTCCTACTCCAGGCTCAAGAAGTTACAACTGATTCTGTTCCTCTGGAGACTATTCATAATCCTGTTACAGTTATTTTGGCTAGTGGCTACCACATATCTTCTATGAAAGAGCAGCCTACCATTTAACCAGCCTGACTGGTACACTTCCTTTTTCACAAAGGCTGAGATAATAAAAACAGCCATATTTCTGCATATCACAGAGCAAGCTGAATTGGAAGGGACCCTCAAGGATCACTGAGTCCAGCTCTTGGCCCTACACATCACCATCCTCAAGAGTCACACCATGTGCCCAGGGAGCTGTTCCAGTGCCCAATCACTCTCTGGGTGAAGAACCTTTTATTAATATCCAACCTAAATCTCCCCTGACACAACTTCAGGCCATTCCCTCAGTCCTGACACTGGTCACCATGAAGCAGAGATCAGTGTTTGCCCCTCTTCCCCTCACAAGGAAGTTGTAGTTATGACTAATGAATTTCATGAATTTCCAATGCTCTTCTCTGAGATTGTTATTCAGCCATCTTACAAATATCATGGTACACATGCAGTGCTATGATACAGACAAATATCAACACTTCAAATGAAAGTGGAGATGACAGCTCCTGCTTCAACACAAATTCAGTATTTTCCTATATACAGATTCCCTTCACAGGCAGAAGAGTGACAGACAAGCCTGACTTTCCTCCCACTGTAATAATCTAGTAGTGACTTCCCAGTCCCATACAAATGTGTAGGTTCCACAAAAAAATGTCTGATTACAGCTGCTACAGCTGTTCAAAGTTGATAGAACATTTAATAGATTATTAATGTATATGCTCTGTTTAATTTTCTGCCCTGCTGGCACTAATATTTAATCAGATTTTGGATAAATTCTTCTCTTCTAATTGAGTTTACAAAGCCTTGATAATTATGTGCAGCTGACAGAAGAATTTAGTTCTTTGTTTTTTTTCAAGTTACCCTTGTTCTTTATGCTACAGATTCCTAAAGACAAACATGTTTCCAAAAGGAAATCATAGCCATTTAATAGATTTTTACTATTTCAGCCAATACAGTCCCTTTAGATTTCAATATTTTAAAATAGATTCTATTTATGAGCATTAAAAATCCTTCCTCCTCCCCCATTTTGCCTCATATCACCAGCTGTGATAATTTCAGACAGAGCCTGTCACTTCAGGTTTATTTTTTGAATCCTCCCCTTTTCAATTGCTCCATCTTTCTGATTTCTTTTCTTTGAAAGAACTATTATATTGTAACTATATAGTTTTTGACTGAGCTCATCAAAGGAATGGGAAATGTAAGAGAAAGCCAATAGCTGCATTTTAAAATTTTAAAATATACATTCCATTGGAAATACTATTTAAGAATGCCAGTAACTCAGACAGAAATTGCTGTCACTATGTTGTATGACAACGCCAACTCTCAATGCCTGTTTTTTTTTGAGGTAGTATTTCTTCCATCTGCATTACTCCTTATATTAAGTGTATTTTCCTTCACTTGTATGCATCCTTAATATGATTGAAACCAAATAAATGCAACTACACTAGACCACCTAATTACAACATTCCCTTGAACCATCCATCACATGGGAAATCTGCTATGCACATGATTAAGCAATACCTCTCCTTACAAGCAAGATTCACTCCCTTTTAATTTTTAGTGCCTTAAATATAGCCAGGATGAACTAAACAGAACCAGTTTGATTTTAAGTACACAGTGACTTAAAAAATTCCATCCTGCAACTGTCAGCAGTTATTAATGAAGAGTAAATTTCAAAATTAGCCACAGAATGATTTAAAATGCATTTGTTCCTGAAAGTTCTTCCTCCTCATTCTCAAATAAAATAGATTAAGAAGGAAATTAAATTCTTCAAGAAATAAATTTTGACTGAAGTGAGAAATCATACTAAGAAGCTAATTTAAGAAAGATGAAATTAATTTTGCTGACATTTATTCTATTTAGCAAAAATGGTGACAAAACATATAGTAGCTCTGTTACCATGAGATAAGAGGTTAGTAATTTAAGGCTGGGCATAGTAACAGTCTACAATGATTTAATCCTTCTGGTACAACATCCCTTGTGACCTATCATTAAAGGTTTAGAGTAAAACTGACAATTATTATTAGCTTGTAATTGGATTTTGGAGATGCAGTATAAAGTTAGGATAATTTAAATGACTGTTGACATTGGAAAGATTATGTAAACAGTCTGAATCAGCTGTATTTATCAATTTATTTAGTTGGATAAAAAGCCCCCTTGCTTATCACTCTCGTCAGAATGCAAAATGTGTACTATTATTACAGTATTCTTTTTCACATTATTGGATAAAAGCAAAGAAACAGTAAGAAACTCTCCCTTAGAGGAAATGTAGACTATATTGGCATCTATCAAATTTTTAAACTATTAACCTCAATTAAAGTAGCTGTAAAGCAAATTTTTATAAACATGCTATCCTTGAAAGAAAAATTATAAAATGTGTGTCAAAAATACTTGAAAAGTGAAAATAGTATGTTGAATTATTTTACTATATGGATTTCTAATTATCTATCCTATGTTTTAGAAACTAATAATAGAATTGAAAACACAGGCATCTTTACAAATTTCTTTTAAAAATGGTTCACCTTATACTTACACACTATATACACCTTTGTACTCTAACTCAGTACACTGGAAAATCAAATTTTTTGCAGGATAAACCACATTTTCTGTGCTTGGTTCAAAAACATGGCGACATCTGAGCTTTGCTTGCATGCATCAGCACACGGCATCTCAGCCCAAAGCATGAAGCCACATCAACATTTGATTATCTACCATTCTTTAATAGTCACTTTCTTAAACAGACACTTGGATGTCATTTTAAAAATATGCTTACTAATGTCTGATACTGAAATAATAACCTCCAGCCTCAGGAGTTGAAAACGTCTCTTTTTCTGATATTTCCCTTGCCGGTATTTTTTCCTTTCCTTTTTTCCTTATTACCAGTGCCCTTTACTTCCCACATGAATGTAAAAATAGACCAGAATCTCTGTGTGCCATAAATCATGCCTGTCCTCCAAGCAGCAAGTACCTCACATAGGAAATACACTCTGAATTAAACTTTCAAGTCCTCAGGATCCAAGGTCCATTTTAGAACATCATGGAACAGAAGTCAAACGCATGAATTCACTGTGCAAAAACCTGAAATACTCCTTCAATGGGTATAAAGGTATCAGTTTTTGGGTTACAGTGGTTATTATTAAATAGGGGTGGTGGAGTACAGTGATTTCTATTAAAAAGTCAGCATTCACACATAGTATCTCATCTCTTAACAACTTAGTATGAACATACGGGGAAAAAAAGCCTCTGTTTTAGAAAGAATTTAAATATCCTGAGATGTGTGTTCAATCCACCTGAGAACATAATCTATAATACCGATCTCTTCATGAGAGAAGATTCCAAAACAACTGCATTTTTATTCAACGAGATTGTAATTTTCAGATTTAATCTTTCTTAATTTACCATTGTAATCCAGTAAAAGAACTCAAAGCTCCACTTGAAAATAGAAAAATTATCTTCCAAAGTATGTCAAAATGGGAGATGTCAACACTTTGTTCTGCAAATAAATCTTGGTAAAGCAAACAATTTTCCAAAGCACTATAACTTTGAGAGTATTTCATTTTCTGGTATAAAAATCACTTTTGAAGATTTCTTTAACAAATACAGAAAACTCATTTTAAAGGATCATAAAACATAATCATCTACTTTTTTTTTTAAATGCTCATGTTCCACCTTTTAGGGCCCAATTCAGTGAGGATCTAAATACCATGAGAGTTAAAAGTATGTTGGGTGAGTATATATAAACTTACAATGACTCCAAAACATGGAGAAGTTAGAATTCAGGCAGCAATGTTCAGTAAAGATACAGATTTTGAACTATTTTAGAATTTTTAGAACTGGTAAAACGGGGCAGTTTTTCAGATCCCAATGCTCTGTCTTCTGTGCCTACAGAGAAAAAGAACATTGGAGGATTTGGCAAAGCCAGTGACATGTGGGTTCAGCCATAAGAATACCTGGCTATCACTTACTACTCACAGCTTATGGTCTTTAGTCATTTAATAAAATCCAGTTAGAAAGCTTTAAATCCTGGTTTTCACTTACTGTCAGGAGCAGCCACAGAGTAACTGAAAATATTTAATTAGAACCTATCAGTCATTCAATGACTTCCTCTGAAATACCCAGTCTATATAATTTAGCCATTTACAGTTATTCAGATAGTTAATGATGTTTTCTGAACCTAACAACAGAAAAGACACACTCCAGAACTGGGGAAAAGAGTGCTATTATGAGTCATGGGCAAAACTCCTCAGTTGTGAAATCAGAAGAATCTTCTGCCGATTTTGACAAATCTGCTTTAAAACTTGGAATGTAGTCAGTAACAGTGAAATAGATCTCCATGCCTATAACATGCAGAGGCACGTATACCTTGAGATGAAATGACTATGAATAAAGGACTGTCACCACATCTTTTACTTCTATGCCTTCATGTGCTTAGTGGCACATCCTAGGAGTCAGGAGTTTGGCAGCCAGTGAGAAAGATTTAAAAGAAGCGCATATGTAAAATTTAGAGACAGAAAAATATCCATCCAGCTTACCAGTCCTGCCTTCCCATTTATCTTGTTTTTCTTGCTTTTCCAATGTATTCCACTCCCACTGGAACCTTATTTCACTAAAGCAGGATTTCCCTCAACTTTTCTAAAGATTCTTCACAATTCTATAATGTTAACACTGAAACCTTCCTTCCTCTTATTTCCTTCCTTCTGGTTAGAAAAACGTCCATGACCCCATGAAACTCTGAAATTTGACACCAGTTTTCTTCCCTCCTGATATGAGCCTATAACATTCAGCTGTTTCATCAATAGTGTGCTCTTTAGTGCAAAATAAGGACACAGATATGATGACCAAAGTCAAGCAATATGGATTTTTTTTTCTTTCTCCTTAGGAAAGAATATATGACCTGCAATGTCCTTTAAAACCTCTGTTGGCTTAAGAACATCAGGAGTTCAGGAGTAGAATTTAAGTCTTCATAAATCATTGGCAGTCTTAAATCCCATTTAGTCCCATCTGAAGTGTGCTAAACATAATTGCAGGAACTAGGAAACACACACTGGGACACTACTAAATCAATCTTAAGAGACCCTTTAAGACATCTTGAAGCAATGCCTCCTATGCTTTATATACTGCTGCTCTTCTTGCAGCCTCCACTGGGCATAAGAAATTACACATTTTTAGGGTTATTAGGCATAACATTTTCACAGCAGATCAGCACGAAGTTATTTGGCTGGGCACAGGTGTTTCTTTAATTATTTAGCATTTGGAAAATTCACTGCGCTTGCTGACCTTCAGATCACACTCCTACTTGTGTGGTTTTGTAGGCTCACACAAAGTAACAACATAAGGACACAAGTTGTTTCTGGACTTGATTAAGTGTTTGCTTATGTTGTTTTCCTGTTGCTTTTTATTATGTTTTCAGTGTTTCTGGGAGCAACTGGCTGCTTCAATCTTCCTGAACAATACAATTAAAGAGATGGTAACTCCAAAGTGGAAAGTTGTGTTAGCTATGAACAAAGGCTGCTGCAAAATTCAGACCTATTTTACACTGAGGACTTGAACAAGATGCAAAAAAATGCTGCTTGAAGAGATTTATATATTACATCAATAATGGAGAGCATGATGACGGAACAGCTCATAGTGTTTTACTCTCAAAGTGATGTGGTAGAGCTTTAGCTGCTTTCCAGGTAAGAATGGAGCTGGCAAGCACCTGTTCTCAAAATACTCTAAGCAGATGTTATGCTGTGATAGCTACCTTCATGTACCACTAAATCCCAATCAAACACCAGGGGAAACCACAGACTCAGTTCACAGCTCTGTCACTAATGCTCTTTATGTCACCTCACACTGCCATGAAGGCAGATAAAACACAAGTCATGAAGATTGTGCAAGTTGTACTGGATCAGTCTTAGAAATGTTCTACAAAACATATTAGATGAGCAATGTGCAACATTTCACATAAACCACCTAATAAAAACTGATCCTGATTGCTTAAATGCATTTGAATAAACTGAGCTAAAACCAGAGAGAAATCCACAATGACAACAACACCTCCAAACAAACAAAGCCAAACAACCCCCCCCGCCATTAAATGCAGAACTTGCAGCAGGCAGGCAACAGATTAGCTACACATAATGAGGTATTCCTTCAGTTGCTGAGCTCTATAGTTCCATGTGCAACAAGATAAAATTTGGCAGAATTCAAGAAGTCTTTCCACCCTTCCCTAAGGTGGTATTTTCCTCCTTTTGAACTTCAGCATGTATAGTCCAGAAGGTCTACGCTTTGAAGACCTTAGGCCAGACAAGGCCAGCTAAAGGACAAAGTAAGAAGACAAAATGTCACCATTAGGGCTGTGTAAACCTGAGAGTAATGGTGACCCTTTGGAAAAAAAATCTCATATTTTAATGAGAACAGACAAGAATGAAAAGGTTCAGGCTGCAGATGACACAAAGTAGACTCTTTCTTTCTTCTGTTACTAGTCAGACACCAGCACCAAAAAAGAATAACTGAAATTCAAGTCAAACAGGCTGATATATTCTGGTGTGAAGAGCTGTCTCCTCCAGTTTGAAATGACTGGTAAAGATGTTCATTAATTGTGTACCATTATGCAATAACACCAAAACAAATAGAGAATAACAGTGAGAGAAAAGATTTGATGGAGAAGAAAGTTACCGAACCTTCCTGAGGCAGCTACCATGTAAAACTGCACCTAAATTGTGAAAGAGGCAGCAAAAACGTGCCTTATGAACATTCCCTCTAATGTTTTGCAATAGACAAAACCACGTAATGCTTTTATTAAACAGCATGAAATCTATTTAACACTTCTTTGGATGCACTAATTAGGTTTTCCATTGTGGGACAGACTGATACAGTACCAAGGGCAAAATGCTCCACTTAGTTAAGTTCCATGCTACTCCTGCTCACGTAACAGTGTAAGAGAAGTGAGTACATTCTGTGAGAGACACTAATGAGCTTTTTACTACTGTTTTGGTCCCAATATTAAAATACATGCACTCTTTTCAATATTGGAAACAAAATATTGACTTGCAGAAACTTAAGCGTCAGTTAAATCAACCTCTCTTCTCTGGTGTATTACCTTGAGAAGAAGAAGTGTACTTCAGCACATTATTTAGCCTTAATTCTGAAGACTACAATGTACTTGCTCAGTTGTAGGTCTCCTTGAACTCTGCATTCCACAAGTGCAGATGAGCTAACTCACACACCTGAGGTTAAAAAAAATTCATAATGTTTTGAAGCTTGCAGTTCCACTCTCTCCTTTGTGAAGTTTTGAGACAGCAAAAGGAAATTCAAAGTGTGTTTAAACATTTTTGCTATTTTTTTCTGCCAAGTAAACAGAAAAACACAAGGGCAGAATTGCTGAAATTACAGCAGACTTACATACATGCAAAAAATAAAAACAAACAATCCTAAACTCAGATCAGTCTCTTTTAAGCATTCAGTTCCAGAAAATAAATGTTCCTTCAAATATGAAAAATTAAGTTCCAAAGCCAGCAGGACAGCCTCGTGGTCATGTTACAGAGATTCACACTCCTGGTGACTGTTTACAAGGAAGCATCTGGTGTAGATTGACTTCACATTCAGAACCAACTACACCATTTTACAACTAGCTGTGTTCCTATTATCTCCAAGTACCTGTTTCTACACACAGCTATACTACATGAAAAAAGAGCATTGGTTTCCTCAGGTTTTAGGTGGTTTGCTTTTTGGTGCTTGGTTCATTTTTGCTAAAATGAAATCAATGGCGCTATTAGTAAATTAATATTATGAAAGCTGAGAAAAGTATCAGTTAATCATTCTCTGTATAGAAAATCAATGAACTCCTCTATGTTCATTTAAATGTTTATATGTAAGTAAAGGCCGCTTTTTTTGCATAGACTCAAGACTGATAGTATTGCAAATAAAAACAGTACAGAACATTGAATATGGCTCTGACTTTTAAGATTTATTTTAGCAGCCTGAACCTTAACCTAGAACTCAGTAAAATTCATTTTACCTTCCTATAACCCTTTCCTGGCATACAGTTTTCAAATATGTCCTGAAAATGATCTAGGTGTCAGACATGAACAATAACTCTTTTCAGAATCAAGACAATGAGCTAAAAAAAGCAGTTGGAGGATTGATCATGCAAAGTTCTCCCCTGCCTCCAGTACTGTTATGTATTTTTAGGCAAATTGCCCATTTTCCACCTGATTTTCATGGGAATTCCAAAGTCTACACAAAATTTACTCACTTTGTTTCAACTATGTTGCACTAACATGACTGCAGAAAAGGGAGAAAAGGCTGGATCCACACGTTCCTTGCTAAACTCAGCCAGAGCTTAGCTGAGAATTATGTAACTGTCCAATAACAAGAATACTGGGTTAAGAATAAGCCTAACTTAGAAAGCAAGTAAAATTGTAGGGCAGACAGCTCACAGGGCTCATCCTGGTACCTCAGGCAGTACAGGTAAACCAGCTGGAGCAAGGACAGCTTCTGGCTCTTGTCCAAGCTTTTACTGGAAGTGATAGGCTTCCACTTTCATTTCCCAGCATCTTACTTTTGTATCACTCAAAACAGGATCCCAACCCACTTGTGTTCCGCTGGTACATCCTAACCAGGTAATATTCTCCCCTCTCCAGTCCTTTAATTGCCATCAAAATCATGCCCACTCCTACAGTCCTGCATTTTTCACTTTGCAGGAACATCCCCACTATGAAAACTACCATGTAACTCCCCCAGCCTTTTCCCATGTTGTTTTTACAATACATTCCCAAACTACTACACTGATCTCCCTGGCAGCCTACAGAACACAGTTCTCAGCTCCTCCTTGGCCCTCTGTGCTCTGCCCTGAGTTGAAAGTAGGGATCCTGCCATCCTCTGAGCTCTTATTCCAGATGCTCTGGAACACAGAACAACATGATGGAGAGGTGCAAGCAGCAGCAGAGGTGGGCTTGTATCTTTTCTGAGGTAAAAGCCCTCATCAGTGCCTTCCTCATGATACAGATGTGTCTCCCCACAGGTGATTTTACCAAACATAACCACCTCTGTTTGGACTTAAGCACCTTCCCACTTACAAGTCTATGATTAATATGGTGCTAAATGACTTTATGGATAAAAGTGCTTCTATGGCTGCAATTAAGTCATCACAGACTTAATCATGAGCTGTCAGACTGTCCAACATGTGAATTAACTCTTTCAAGCATTCACAACCTGAGTCAGTTCTGCCTGGACCATTTTACTCCACCATATTTGCCAGATTCCTAGAAGGAAGAATTAGAACAAGATTTAGGCTGACCAGCACCATAATAACACAAAACTCCTTATCATCACTCTATTCTCTCTCTGTGCATAACAGGTAGGAGATTTATACTTAAAACAGGGAAAAGTGAACTGGTCCCATCACACAACTATTATAGAAATAATAAGAATGAAGACAGACTCTGAAAAGAGTAAATAAAATACACTTGCTACAGTGTCAAAATTCCACCATCCCACATGTGGCACTAAGCAAACAACTTCAGCTGAACATCTCACCCACAGCAACAGATCCAAGAGAAAAGAAAAATGTCACTGATCACATAGAAGAGCAACACTTGAAAATACAATACAAGAACTATCATGGCAACAGAAAACAGTAGCTCATCTTTGTGTATTTCTTTTACTCAGTCTCAAACCATATCTCACCAGGCATTTGCATCTGTAACATGAAACTCATTGAAAACTCATTTCATTAGTAAAAGACCTTTAAAAATCAGGGTTACTTTCCTCTTATGCATTTTAAAATATACATATATATATATTTCAAATACTTTTAAAACATTAGAAATATTTTTTCTATTTACAAATTTAGTATATTTATTATATAAAAGGTATAGATAGGTAAACCAAACATTGATCATTACTTCAACAACAATGTTTATTATTAAAAAAAATTGGAATCATCCTTATCAGCTCATCGAATTGGCCTGAGAGTAGATCTTTTTTTCAGAATGTTAACTCTGCTCTGTAACTGCTTTAGCAGTTACACTTTCAGAGCTTAAGGCATCACCTCAGCTACTTCAAAGCACCATGAGTCAAAAACTCATTCTGCTGACTAAAAGCTTTGATTTTCATGAAATAACTTTTCCAAGAGCAGATGGAGGTGTTGGGAAGTTTTCTGTTCCAGGACTCAATTTTTGGCCTAAATTAAAGTACTGGAAATGTAATTATCCCATACATCTAATCCGAGGGATTAGAGAGGAGTAGGGGGGGAAATGGCAGAGAAAAGAGATGCAAGTGCACTGGTTTTAACATTCAGAAATTCAAAGCCATGATTTTCAAGTGTCTGACTGTTTTGGAGATCACTGTTAGTGAACTCCTTTGTCAACCCTGATATAACACACTGGGGGACTGGGGACGTTATTTTAGCTAAAAAGCAACAGTATTGTCAAAATGGTAAATGCAGAGTAGTAATAAAATCACACAAAACTTTTAAAAATCCATCTAAATTCAGTGGTACACACAAGTAAACAAAAAGAGCCTGGAAGGCTTTCTTAGATTACTTTAGTTGCTCCTATCCCTATTCTCAAACAACAGTATGTAGGAATATTTCAAAAAACCATAGTTTAAATCACAGATATTTTTTACCTTTCTAGAGACTTACACTTTATACTCATTATTGTGTATTATAATATATTGATATAATGATATATATTGATATATATGATATAATTTAAGCACTTGTTTATATCTAACCAGCAGCTTTTAAGAAAGGATCTCTGGCTCAATCCTCTGAGCAGCTGAGCTGGGTGGCTGCACAGGAAAGATGCAGCACGGAGAGCCTTTATTCTGCTCCTGCAGAAGCTGTCAGAACATAAGTATCTTCTACACTGTTTCTTTAGCACATGTTCCTCTAGGAACCTTAAATCAATTGTGAACTGACAGGGCACAGTAAAATTCTGCCTTACCCCCCTTCCTCTCACTATTGGGAAGCTGTGGCAGAAGGAGGAAAGATCCTGCTGCCCTGAACATTGACCCCAGCCACTTTACATCAACGAGTGTTCCCATAAAAGGAATTCTCCACTGGCCCTTTACAGCAAGGATTCAGCTTCTTTTAACAGCTGGAGGTACTGGGGAAGGAAGGCCCTTCTTTGTCATAACTTATTAAAAAGACTAACGGGGAACATGCTATGAAGCTATCCAGTGTCTCCACCTACCAATTTTCCATTCAAAACCTCTCTTCCCATCTCCTGTATGTACACAAAAATTATTTCCCTCAGCTTTTTAACTTTAGCCTACCTTGAACAAACTACAAAAGAGAAATGTATTTTCACATCACTGGAAGACAAGATAAAGAAATCTGCATCCACAATGTTAGAGACTAGATTTTGCACTAGATTCTGCTCAGCCTGTTTTGAAAGTGAATTGACTATGCAGGTGAACTACGAGAAATGGGGGGGAGGTGGGGGGGGGCGGGCGGGTTAAGATCCACAGCCAAAACCACAAGAAAGACACCCAAAGTACTGCAAAGCATGGAAAAAGATGAAAAAATTCAACTTGCTGGAAAAAAATTAACTCCTACAAGACAGAGAAACTCAACTAATACATAATACAGACATACTTAGAACCACAGAATAAGCTGAGTTGGAAGGGACCATCAAGGATCACCAATCTGGATTTGTGCTAACATTTGACATCTTATCCACACAAAGTCACATGTGGCATCAAAGGAAAGACACTAACTAACTGCTGAGAGGCAGAAGTTGCTGAAATCACCTCACAGCTCTAACAATCAAGCATTGAACTTGATGTCCATATTTCGCCAAGCCACTGGTTATTATCAGGTCCTGTTCAAACCTGAGCATCTCCCCACTGTTTGGAGCACAAAAATGTTTGTGCATGCTCCCAGCTCTTTGAATACAAAATATTTTGGAATTTGTACAAAGGATTCACAACAGTAAGAACCACAAGTATGCATGGGGGTTTGCAAGACCAGTCTTCCAGGCCACACATGCACACGTAACTCTGTCCACATGTACATTAGGACACAATCCAGTTACATGAAGAGCACAGTATTTCTCAAATAATAAAATGTATGATAGCATTTTTGTTCAATTCATGCTAATTTTTTTGTTTTGCTTTGTTTTGAACTCCTAAACTAAATTCTCATACAGATTAACAGTGGGCATGGCTTGGCTTAAAAGAACTTCTGGTATCCATGAGTTTAAATACTGCCCTAGAAATGCAACAGGCTTCTTCTTTATTTAAAACATAAATTTTTTCAGTGTCTACAGGAAAAATCACAAATACATAAATTTATGTTTTAAACCAAGTATAAAACATCCTCTGGTGGTTACCGGCACTATCCATCCTGCATGATTTATTCATAAACAGTGTAAGACCAGATAATCCATAACACTGCAAACAAATGTGGTCTGGTTTCATTCACATCTTCCATGCAAACAGATGCTTATCATATTTTTCTCAAAAGAAAACAGATGTTCCACTGCTGAAATCCTGGGGATACAGGTTAAAAAAAAATGCAATTTACAGTAGGTAATAGTTTGAATATTTACTAGCATTACGTGAAAGACTGTGTTTTTAATCAAAAACAAGACCATAAAATTAATCATTGTAATTGCTCATCAGTTGTTTAATTCTTGGCTTGCATCTCCACCAAGGTAATCATTATTTTAATGACAATTATGGAGCGCTGTAAAAAGTACTAGGAAAGTACCAAAAAGTACCATCAAAAGTAGACTTTAGATTTATGATTAACTGTTTAACACAGACATTTTAGAGCAATGACCCAAAGCAGTAATGAAAAACTCCGTTTTGCAGTTTTTATAAAGGTGGCCAAATCATTAAACAAACAATTAGTGCTCACAGCTCTTTTAAGCTCTCTCAGGGACATGAACTTGAACACAGTCCAGAAAAAGTGACTGAAAATCATTCCTCACTTTTACGGGATCCTTTGTAAACCCCATGTAATAAAATCACATCATTCCAGTTTTGTTCTGAGCAAGCACTTTGTACTAATTTACCAGTCTGAGGTGGATAAAGGCCTTGAAATAAAGAGAAAAGAAGTAATTGTCCTTTGAGAGAGCAAAGGCTTGCTAACATGACCACAGCAGATGAAGTTGACCTGACAAAGAAAGGGGAAAAAGCACTTCCTTGCCACAGCATCTCATAATTCTAATGGCAAGGAAGGGGAAAAAAGCAAATGCTATTGCAGCAGTAACACTGTAGGTAAGCTTTAAGAATCCGTCATGAAACATTAGTATCTTAGGCAACTATTCTCTTTTCCTCATGTACAACATATATAAAGCTAATTATACAGAGGTGTTTCTGTTGTTTCTAACACAGCTGTCAAGTACACAGGCTATTGCACTTTTAAATCAGAGGAACTTCTGCATTTACCAATAATGACAGAGATGGTAAGTACTGAAGTCCTTGGTTTGTGTGTTTTCCTCACAGGAAAGGGTAAGTTTTGAGATGAAATACAGATGGGTACAAACAGGACACAGTCACAGAAAGTTGCCAAAACTCCCTCTGCTCTCCTCATGCACTGAAGTCCAATGGCAAAAACTATCAGATACTACAGACTGTGGAGTAACTGGAGCTGAGGTGACTGCAGGGATTAGATCTGTCAGATCTGACTCCTGTCATGGTACTAAACCTCCCCATGAGCCACAAGTGTGCTAACGAACTGAAAGAATGAAAAAAACTTCAGCAACATAAAAGGCAGTGTTAGCACTAAGGTATGGACACTGCACTAAGAATATGTTGCAGATTAATTATCCAGATCAGCCTTCAGCTGCGTGAATACAGATTTTAGTGACTACTAAACAAATTAAAATTAATTTCATCCATGCCTCATTAGGAGTAGAAGAATTGTGCTGTATTTTTCATTCATCTCTAAACAACTGTGTAAGTTGCTGTTAGGTTTCAAGACGCAAGCCTAAATACAGTCTTTAAGCCCCTACAACAGCTAAAAAAGCTAAAATAAGTACAAAAATATCAAATTAATAACAGTCACTCCGATTTTTAAAAAGGAGCTTCTCAGTGCTATGAAACTCACAGTTTCAGATACCCAGAAGATAACAAGGAGCAAAATTGTAGAGCTAGAGGGGAAGGTGGAGCCACTCACTCAGCTAAAGGAAAAGATGCAAAGGACTTATTGGAATATGCAGAAATAATACTTTTGTCTCAGTTCTGTGATGAACTGACAAGCAGAGAATTCCTATTTACGACAATGTACGGTGCTCAGTATTCTTAACTTTTCTGAATAGCTGAAGATCCTGAAGGCAACAGCCCTAGCTAAAGCTATATCCAGTGGAGACTAGAAAACAGAACATTAGAATCACCAGTTTTGGACTTACTAAACAAATATTCAAAATTGCATATAAAGAGTACTATAAAAAGTTACATCATAATCATGGCAATTTTACATATACTAAATAAGGAGAAATCCCATCATTTAAAACAAAAGAAGAAGCCTTCATAAATTAAGGAGGCAGATTGATTGGAAGAGGCTAAATAAAATGAGCTGGGATGACAAACAGTTTACTATGGAAATGAAACAAATAGAATCCTGACAGTGAAGCTATATGAAAAACTTGCTTAAACAGACAAAAATGCTAATTTGATCCAAACTAGTTTATGCCACATTTATTACTGATATAGAAAAACAGGAATAAAGCTTGAAACAGTGGTGGGTATATTAGTATAAGTGATGGTAAAATATGCAATATACAGCAGAAACACAATCATTGCTTAGAATTACTTTTCAACATAAAAACTTTAAGATGCTTACATTAACTCAGCCTATCAAGGCCTGTATCCTTTTATCTTCACATTAATAGTGACTTGATCCCGTTTGCAGATTTCTAACTAGGAACTGCTCACCTTAAAGTCTTAAAAATATCTGAATACTTTAAGAATTGAGAAATACATGGAAATACTGCCTTTTTCTTTATTTCCTGCTAAAAAGTTGGAATGCAAGGAAAGTTGAAGTCAGTTCCAAATAAGGACTTTCAGAGTATTACACCCATTCAGTGTGTGAATGGTTCATTTAAACACTGAATGTACTGAAAATATTAAAAGAGGAAAAGAATAAATTAAAGGTATATGTCCTAATTAATACTCCCTGCCTGAATTTTAAATAAAAGTGTATGTGCTCCAGCCAATTTATTTTATGTATCTTGTTCAAATGATACCATACTATTTTTCTAACTATACTGTACACATCTCTATCCTAAGTTAATTTCCAGCCATTTCCCAAACTTTCCCTTTGATTAACATCTTGAACAGTATTTAATATTAGCATTTAATTAATATTTAACAATAATAATATATTCTGTATACATTTGCTACTTGCATTTGCTTCCGTTAATTTTTTTTTCCTTACTGACAGGCAACCGATATCTTAACACACTGTAGAGAAGAAAGTGAGTACTACATTTTGCAACTTGTGTCCACATAGAACATAATCTTAAGAATTAACCCAAAATTCATAGAAGTGGCAATTACAGATATGATAAAAACCTCATCACTACTCAGTCTAAAAAAGGTATAGCCTGTTTTATTTAGAATTTCTAAAAAAAGAGCCACGAAATTATTAGATGTCAGGAAAGAATCTCTGTGCAGATCACATAAAAGTGCCCTTCAAGTTGAGAAGACTTAGACATGGATGTAATTGTAAGTGAAAGGACTTCACTGTACATTTTACAATGCCTTTCAAGTAATTTCTTGAATAAATAATGTTTTATTTGTAAATAATGTTACATTGAATCAAATTATTGTAGAACCTTAAATTAAAGGTAACAGGGAAAAACTTTCATTTGAAGAACTATAATTGAGTATACACCAAAGCAGAAAATTAAGAATAAATAGTATTTTGACATAGTTCTTCCTACTTGCAGAGTTAATGCAACAGCCTGTTTTAGTCAAGAAATTAAACTTGTACAATATTTTTATATCGAGGTCCTTATTCTGTTGTTTTTCAAAAAACCCAAAATTGTACTTTCCAAAATTTCAAAGCTCTTCTAATTTACAAGAAAAGTTCACTTTGCAAGATCCCACTTTTGAAATATTTTACCTGAAGTTAGAGGAATACCTGGCCTGACACATTAGATTAGATAGAATACAGATATTTACTGTGTGGCAAAGAGTGAGGACCATAGGAAGAAGTCTTTTGCCTCAGCTTATAATTTCTCTTGGATAACCAGGTAATTCAGCATATATGTGCAACCAACATCCTTATTGTAAGGATACACATGTGTTCTCATGTTGTCAGCCATGGATATTTCAATTACATTTTTCAGAAATCTATTTTGTTTCTATTTGTTAATATATTATACACACCGGCTGTTAATATTGGATTTGATAGAGTTTCTGAATGTGTGAGGTAATGAAAGATTCTTTATCATCATATTCATATAATACACTCAGCTTTTGTAATAAAATTAGTCTTAAAATATATATTTTGTTGAAATTTTTATTGGGGTAAAACCTTTTCAAAAAAACAGCCAAAGCACATGTGCCTGCTGTATTTCTGATACGATCTTTTCCAAGAGATGCATAAGCAAAGGAATCATAACCAATCTGATTTCATCCTAACATTTACATCCAGTTTAAGACTTGTTTAATAGCCTAAGGAATCACTTTCTTAACACTTCAGTAATAAAGAATCAAGAAACAGATAATTTTTTCAATTTCTTTCCATTACATTATATGTCCACATTTAGATGTATCTGGCAAAATCTGAAAACTGACACCAATGTGAGAGTCCCCAGGGATTCACAAATATAATTTCCATGCCACTCTGAAAACCAAGAAAAAAATGGAAAATGTGAGCTGTTATAAATTTGAGCTAATCTCCTCCTGCCATAACCTAAAATGATCGTCAGCAGCCAGGTATAATCTTCTGGTATTCGACAGTGTAAGAAGAGCTTGTCTATCTGAGCCTCAGTGGCTGGTAAGAATGTCAGTATCCCCTGAAATGCTTGCACACAAGTAAATTTCTTTGCAACATTTCAATTCTGCAGCTGCTTGCTTCCCTAGGAGAGGAGGTTAAAAAAAAAAAAAAAGCAAGCAGATACAGTGCAGAATCCTTGAACTCAGCAAGCTTATTTTCAGGGTTAAAAATAAAGTAGCTCCAATATTTTACAGAGGGTCAGTGACACCAGCAATCATCTCCAGTAACCTTACTTTACTCTCCTATTTATGTATCCTGAAATAACACTGCTTATATATGCAAAAATTAAATCACACTTCATCCAATCCCCAGGAGGGCAAGAGGAAAAAAAACACATTTAAAACTCTCTAGGAATTTTTTGATTGGTCCCACTTGCCAATGCACTCTATATCCTAAGCCTTATTGGACGTTGATGGGATTTGATTTTCCTGTGAAAATAAGGTGCTTAGGAAGTTTCAGCTAAGGATAAAAGGCAAAGGTGATTATTTCAAGATATGTTAAACACAAAATTAATTACTGTTATACCACTCTTTTTAACTCTGAATTACAGATATATTGCTATAATTTCCAAAAGTGTAATTTTATTTATATGCACTAATTAAAGCTCACATTGCTGTGGGGAAAATAAATCAAACAGACCTTTTCCTTATTTACAAAAACTTGTCATGAATGTTTTATTTTTTTTAACCTTCTATTTGAATAAGAAAATTTCATAAAATATGGGGAACCCACGCATTAACATTCCTCTCAGTAATATTGCTCTGTATTATAAACAGTAGCACTGTAAATCCTACTTTTTTCCAAGTCTGTGTTTGGTTTCTGGCCTCCAGCTGCTGAAATCAAGACATTATTTTTCTGAATTATCTGTCTAAGCTTTAGCCTTCCTGCTTGCTAACAAAAATTTGAAATTTGACCTGAATTTATATTACAAATACAGAAAAAAATCTAAAGGAAAGAGAAGCCAGGAAAGTCCTGGGTCAGGGAAATCTCTACCCAGGTTGCTGAAGTAATCAGTGCTCTGAAATAGATAAAATAATAACACTAACACTTGACTATACTTTAGAGAGGACTGTGTTCTTTGGTAAGGATGCTATGCTTCTGATGAGCCAGGATCAATAATGAATAAACATTGAATATTCAAATAGACACCCAGATGCCCAAACTTTTATTACATACTACAATTTTATTTAGGTAACAACTAATAAAAAAATTGTTACCATGAGTTTATAGTCAATATTTTTTGATGAAACGTAATAAAAATATCTAAATACTTTTTAACTTTTCACAACATTTGAAACTATTGTTTGCTTTAAAGCTCCATCCATAAAATAACCCATCCTTTACCAGAATCAGCTCTCAGGTATTTCATATATGTTTATTAAACAAATGTCCATTTTTTTTTAAGCTTTTAACTTTTCTTAAAAGACAACACAAAGAGATTAAGCCATATGTCTCAAGGGCAAAAACAGCACTAGAACTCATCAAAAGTCATTTTGTGTAAACCAAAGATCGCATTTCTTGGACTTTCAAAGAAAGTTTTTAACATGAGAGAAAGTGTAGCACGTAAGATTGGACTTTATAATTCTTTTAATACGTTTTATTCTTCTTTGATGTCATCCTGGTTTTACAAGCTTGCTATGACAGCGCCACAGTAAAAAAAAAGGAGCTGCTATTGCTAGCATTGCCCTGTCTGTAACAGAGCCCTATCACTAGTTATTGAGACAACGGTCTTCAAGTTGTCACCAAGATCATGTAGCCTTTTCTTTCCAGTAAACAATCCTGTTGAAAATTTGAGCTTCCTAGCCTTAGGCTGCTGAAAATAGGTCCCCAAAAAACCTGTGCTCCATTGCTACTGAATCAAATCATCACAAAAGGCAGTGTTGTTTAAGATCCTGAATGACAGCAGTCTACACAGATGTTCGTCTGAACGCACAACAGCTTCGCCGAAACACAGGAATAGAAACAGTCCATGAGGCATCCAAGCCATGAGCTACCCAAACCTCTCCAGCATTTGCCATGCTCTGACTGGTTCTGTGCACAGCCCTGTCTGCATTCCAGGCAGGTGGAGCAGAAGAGAGTGTGCCATGGAGGCTGGAGCATCAGCCCTGAAGTGATACAGCATTCCTTTGTCAGGTCATTTTAGGCCTCTCTTTCTTGTTCTGAATTCTAGATGACAATCCTAGCTCATGTCCCCCCTTCCTACAGGTTCTTGCAGTGTGCTGTCTCAGAGTCTCCTAGTTGAGGATATTTGTTAATATAATTCTTTGTCAAGGTAGGAATCTGTCAATAGCTCGAGAACAGTAAGCAATGTCAGGTTTTTATCTATCTAATGGAAAATCCTTTTCTTCTTAGGTTTTTATTTACATAGCAGAGATTATTATTATTAACAATAATACTGCAACACTATTTTCAATTTACATCAGTGAGGAATAGCAATAAAGTCAAGTCTTCTTGTACAAGACAGGTGATTTATCAAGGTTAAAAAAAAGCTAAGGAGACATTCTTCCTCTTGGCATGTGGATTGTTTCGTTAGGATACCACGCTTTGATTTTACTGCTTCTGCATATATATCAATATATTTCTATTCTTATGTTATAATACTACAAGTAAAAATATCAAATTTACCCCATTTTGTTTTAAAATTTAAATTTTCAAATACAGTTTCACTGACACTACATTTGCTCAAAATTATAGTTTTCTACAAATTTCCAATAGCAACTAAAGATGGAGCACCACTGCATTATGTACAAGGTAAATTACAAGACCTAGCATATAAGAGGTCATCTTATTTTCTCCTGATTATAAAAGATTGCATACAGACAGAGCTCTCTGATCTTCACCAGAAAACTTAATTTGCTTATTCTACAGTAAGAAAGATCAGCCACAATATGCCCAGCCCTGCAGTACATTATAATCAATATTATGGGGCTGAATACAGTCTGAGAAAACTATCTGACACACCCCTCCTGGCTGGGTATCATTCCCACTAATGACTTGTAAAATGAAATATGGAAATGAAATAATGGGGAAAGGAGGTACAATAAAGGACCACAAATTGTTACATTTTTGTACATTCATAATACACATCAAACTGAAAACATTCACACCCTTTAAATTAGCTTACAAGACCATAGCTAGTTAGACAGAGAGGAATCATGAAAAATGTCATCATCTCATCCAACTCACATCACTTTAAGGGAACTTATTCATATGCTTGGATTTAGCACCAGAAAATTAACTGGAAGTTAATTACTGCACTGTTTCCATATAGGCATCAATACAACTGAAACAGTATTTGTATTTCTTGGTCAAATTCTGCTCTGTTCTAGAGACAAGCCACTTTCCAGCCCTAACAGTATCCTTCCCCTCCATTTCCCATTATAAACTAATACCTTAAGGTTTATTTAGCAGAGTTTATTTAATTACAATCTTGGAAGACTGTTCCTCAATTTCATTTGAAATAATTAGTTGAATATTACACACTTCTAAAATATTCTTCTGGAGTTTTCAGGCACATTCAGAAATTCAGCTGCCTTCAGGAACTGCTGGCACTGCATTTCTTTTTTTTTCTCTGCTGTAATCCAGCACTGAATTTTATCATGTCTTGGATTTTTTTTTTACCCATACAATTAACTCAATATGTACTAGTTTTTTATTGAATATTTTGGTACTTTCCTTAGTGTGAAGAGCAACAAAAAGTATCATAAATCCAGCAAGGAAACAGCAACTAGTGACACGTACTTCTAACTGTCAATCCAAAATCTTGTACTTTACTGTTTCTGTGTTAAACAACACCATGTTGCAAGGTATTACTACATAAAATAGTATTTCCTTCTTCTGATTCCCATGTGCAATTAATCTGCCTAAAAAATGTAACCTAATGTCATAATCTTCCTCTTATTATGCCTATTTACACTATCCTCAGGTAGTGATAAATGAAAAAACTCCACAATCCCCATGAACTAAAATAACCTTGTTGTTTTACTGTATTCCATTAGCAGCATTTTTGTTCACATCTCTAGGTTTAAGGAAGAAACAGGCTGGATACAAGCTGCTACATTTACAAACATCAGCTTTATAGAGAAACATTCTTCCCCAGTCTCCCAACAGTTACTTCTGCCTTAGCTATTGGAATACCTCACCACAAGGCTTTGATGGAATAGAGAAGCTACATGCACATCAAAATGTCTTTGTACTTGTGCTTTGCTCTGCTCTGCTGGAGGACAGGTCAGAAAGTCTAAGACTTCTAGCTGGAGCAAGCTTTTTAATCTTCATGTGCCTGAGTACAGAATCACTGCCCTCTTTGGGGCAGTTGCTGTTGGAAAGAAAATAATTCAGATGGATTGATTTAGAGGGTCCACAGTGAGTCTAACAGGGCCCACGCTGATGAAGCAACAATTGGAAGAGTTTCAGCTCAAGTTTTGTAGCTTAAGGACAACACTCACTTTAGCAACATTCCTCCCAACAGTCAGTTACAACAAAACTCCACTAAAAAGAGAACATCCACACTCCATAGACATTATCCCTATATCTTAACTAACCTTCTGCAAAAGCTGCATGGTACAGGACTGATGGCGCAATTTTTAGTTTGCATTGACACAGATCTGACATGCTGTATGCTTTAAAACAAACTTACCAGAAGAAACACCAGTTAGCATCAAGTCTAGAGAAATTATTTCTATATGGCAAAGCATTCTGAATACCCTTAACAAAAACAGCCTTATAGGCAAAAAAGTATTATTTGCACTTGAAAACACAGAAAGAAGTTCTGAGTATTCTGCTCTAAATGTTAAATTTTGTAGTAATAAGAAGCCACCCAGATTTGTTGGATGAGTACCTAACAACGATATTATGTTAAAAGATTCCTATATTACATAAGAATAGTTTCTAACTGTTTATTTGTAAACATCAGGATTCATTCACCTCACTGATCAGGCCAAACACACACTGAACAACCACGTATATTTACTGCAATACTTATTCTCATGATTTTCTACAACTCACCTAAAGAGCAAAAAGGATGCAGTTGCTGTGAACAGATACCTGGCTGTGAGGCCATCCTCCCCAGCACCTCTTCCCAGGACAGCATGCACCCAGAAAAAACTTGGAGCATATTTTTGTGGCCATTTGCAGGCTTGGTATGTGTCAGGTTTTAAAATATTCATTAGCTCAGGGTCTGGTTTCTGCTGGCTACCACTGAAAGCAGTTTTGGGGGCTCCTTATTCCTTTTTGAGTGAAGGAACACTATTATCAAAGAATTTGACAAATAATACAAACACAGGAGCAAGATCTGGATTATGTTAGGGTTGCCAGGTCACAAGAGCTTACAGTTATAGCATGTGTTTTTATTAAATCAGATATTCAAACAGCTTTCTCTGATGAGGAACTACTTCATCAGGTGTGAAAGACTATCTATGCAAAATTGGTTAAAAACTAAGACTTTGAAAGGAAGCAATACAGTAGGAACATTTGTGGGTTATTTCTTTCTAAACCACAGAAGTACCTGACAAGTGAGGAACAGCGAACACACAGAGGGACACAAAACACCAATAAAAATAACTTCTTAAATATATTGAATTGTACCACCACTGCTAACCTTTAAAAAGTAGTGCTTAACACAGTTAAGTATTTCAGAAACAGACTGATAAAATAGTCCTGAATTTCAGTTAAATACTGTTAACTACACAGGGATACCTTGATTGATGAAATATGTGATAACCACCAAATAATGTTCCTGGCCAATGGTTGATTTCTAACAGTCAGACAAAAAGATTATGACTGGGCCTCTTGAAGCTGACACAGCTGAGGAACCCTGCAATTTTTCTTTGATAAAACCTATAAGTTTTCTGCAGATGCTTTTACTTGGTCAGTCCAGTAGGACCTTTTTAGCAGCTGCTTTTTCCACATATAAAGAATTGGCCAGAATATGACATTTAAATGAAAATAATACTCAAGAATCCAGATACATGCTTGGCAGCCAATACCCTCTTGTTGAAGAAAGATTTCTTCAGTCTTCTGTCCTGACCTGTGGATGTCATGTAGTTCAGATCACTACTAGATGATTAGTAAAATGCCACTACCTTCAGTGCTTTTGGAAACAATCCTTTTGGTAACCTCCATGATACTCACAAAGAGATTCTAAAATACAAATGATTACATAATTTTCAAAACAGAGAGGAAGAAACAAAATATGGAAATGTAAATATCTTCCCTAGCTAGTCTTTTTTTTTTCTATTCAAAATTATCATCATGTAGAAGTCATTCAGTTTTGCAAGGTCTCCAGTGTCTTCTAGCAGCAACACTTAAAAGATATCCCCAGGTGGAATACTTTAGTATTCAATAACTATAAAACACACTTCCTTTCACCATCTCAAAAACTGCAGATACTTCTACATGTAGTTATAACTCCTGAAATGTGGAAGGTAGTGGGATTGCACGGCAAAGTAATTTCTAAGTCAACTGATTGTATTTCAAAAAGACAAGAAAGTTAAGACATTTTGTCCTCTAGATTTGTGTATCACTAGACAAAAAGTATCTGATTAATTTTTATACAGTTTCTTTTCCAAAATGCAAATTAAAAGTGACCTTTAAATTGTTAGATTTAATGAAAGTGTGCATTCTTTACCCAGGACTAAAAGGCAGAAAACGGGATGTGAAGAAAACATTGGTAAACCACCAATCACTTTTATTTGTGGTGCAAACTAATTACATTAAAAACTAAATCCAAGGCAGGTTGCAAGTTCTAGGTAAAAAAGCAGAAAGAATTGGATGAAAGGGCTGTTTCATAAAGGAAAAACAAATAAATATATTCATAATTAAAGTAAATATGGTAAAGCACATACTTGTATGGAAAGATACATGCTGCTACAGACAAATTGAGGCAGATTCTTTTTATACACTTCTCAGAATGAGGAGAAGGCAGGAAGGAAAATTGGCTTCAAAGGTGCTCTCACTTTCAGCCCCAGTCCAACCTATGTGGCCTCCTGGCACAATCTTTAGACGCTTCTGGAAGCTGGGTGAATGAACACTAGCATTGCATTATGCCATCATCTCACCTTTTGCTACTCCTGCATGAGCACAGAATACTCCCAGGGTTTAGCGGTGTTGGAAGCAAGGGTAGATGCAGATACTGCTTTACAAACAAAAGACATTCTTTTCCGAGTCACTAGTAGTGGATCACTTCAGTTTTGATGAAAATGCAAAATCATGTTACAAATTCACATTGCAAAAAACAACTGATACTAAATTGGCATCATGCATTAGCAACAAAATGAAAGTTAAGTAGATTAGGCTGGCTGAATGGCCAGTCATCAGTTTATCACCATCCCCTAAGGGTTTTTACTGGGGACAAGGGAGGACTGGGCATACCCATAAATGTGACACTGTATAGCACAAAGTAGAGCTTCTGAAAATTAACTTAGGGAACATGGTGGGCAAGAAATCTAACAGAAAGTCCTAATGATGTTAAAGGAAGATGGGTTAAAGTAATTGCTTTTACTTTGAGGGTTAAAGAGACAGGGAGGGGAATTGAATAGAAGAACACAGCAAGCATGGGAAATTATTTTACTTCTGTTCATTCATGAGACAAGATTAGTAAAAACCAGTTCTGACGGCCATAGTTTTTAAAGTGCGTTGACAAATTAGAAAAGGTGATGAAAAAAGGTACAATCCATTCTTAAGGACTGGAGAAAATAGAGGGGTTTCAATAGCAAGCACAATGCTTTTAAGTTTATAAAAAAAATGACTGGGAGGTGATTTCATTACTCTCTGTAGCTATCTACATGAGGACAAAACACTAAACATGAAAGGACTCATATTCCATACCGATATTAAAAAAGTAGCTCTCAAGGCTGAAGGTGGAAGCCAAGCAAAATTAGACACATTTCTTACCATATGGTAATTAACAATTTGAACAGGCCATCAGGTAAATCACTGGAGGCTACATTTATGAATCAAGCCAGGGCTTTCATGGAAGATAGACACTAGCAAATACAGCTTATTTGCTGTACAGTGCAGTTATAGGGATGATTATGTGAAATGCAAGGCCTATAAGGTACAGAACATCAAGACAGCCTAAATAGCTTTGGACTGGATGAATCTATAAATACATAAAAAACAATGGGATTATCTGACTAAATATTAGAAAAAGACTGAAAAAAACTTTGAAAAAATCTTCTCCTCTGGCCAGAAATAAGGCACTAAATTATCTCATATAGCTATAAATGTCATATAATTATAAGCAAATGGAAACATTTAGGCCACATCAATCATTGCTGTTGCTATTGCTGTAAATAGAATTATTGTCATGCAAGCATATATACACATCAACACATACAAAAATAGGCTGTAGCTGGAATAGTATTCAAACTTCTCATCCTTTTCAAGCTTTTTGACTCAGACAAAATGGAACAAATACCCAAAGTTCTATCTACACGCTTACAAAATCAGAAGACAAATTTTAATCTATCCTCCTCTAGCACACACAGAAAGCATCAATTGATCTGAAAGCTGAGTCCCAACTCAATGCCTAAATAGGATGGGAAAAGATCCCACAGTATGGATGTATGTTGAACATGTATGCGCTGACCCAGACAGTTGAGTTCATCGTAAGGTGATATGCCCAGGAAAAGCAACAGAGGAGGAAGCTAGATCTGTTTCCTTCCAAAAGACTGTGGAAAACTGAGCTAACAACACATACATGGAAATCTAAAAACCACAGCACTCCCTTTATATACATATATATATATGTGTATCTGTAATGCTGCTCTTCATACCACTGGTCTGTTTTCTCAAATAAGCATCTTGATGTGTACAAAGTGACAGACATCAGCCTTGATCTTCTCAGTGTGCCTGTAACTGGACCCTGAGACAAGTCTATACCTGCTTGTCCACAGGATGCACCTCAGGTTCTTCTCTCCAGAATCCACTTTGAACACTTATTAGCTGCCTCCTTCCCTGAGCAGTGGGTTTGTGCTGCCTTCTGGTTCTCATTATTATATTCATTTCAATGCAGTTCCTGAAGTCTGATACCTCAGTACTTGAGAGGTCCTGCATGTGCCACCAAACAATGATTCAACATGACATTGTGACAGAAAACAGGGAGAAGGAATAGAAATAAAAGAACAAGGGATCAAAACAACTGCATTTGGCTCTCTGTGTGGGGTGTGCCTATCAACACCAATAACTGTTAGCAGCGAGTCAGATGTCACATCGATGGAGGAATCAGATCACTCACATCAGCCTTCCATTTGACTGGAAGGTATCAGTCTTTTTCCTTTATCTAAAAGGATATGTAAAACTACAATGGACGATTAACTCTTCTATTTTTTTTGCATTCCTATTTAAGTTTTGGTAAGTTCTTAATTTGTCTTCAGGTCCTTAGTGATCCTGGTGCATTTTGAAGACTTCATAACTTTCAATGCTTTGAAGGCTGTTGTACAGGCATGTCAGGGAAAGCAGCTAACATTCTTATTAATGTTGTGGATGACTTAACAAGTGTAGTGATTTGCTGCAAGAAAATTTACATAAAGAGACACCAACTTGAGGTATAAAGTATGAATACTGCTTGATTTACCAACAGTTATGTCCCTAATGCTGCATATATAGAGAGAAAGAAAAGACCACTTTAATGCAGGACTCAGAGTCAGGCTTGTGCTCCTGACTGCCACTGACAACATGGTAATATGGATGTTAAATATTTATAATTTGGGGGATTCTATTTCCTAAATCAAATATCAATTTTTTTTGGAACAGGTAATATCACTTTTCATGCAGTGCATAGAAGAGGGCCTACTTCTCATAAAACATTACTGTTTAAAAACTCATTAATAACAGAGAAGATGAGCTTGCAAATAAACTCGACTCTACAGTTGTATGTTAGGTTAAAAACGTGCCCAGGAGGAAATGTAAGAGAACTTGGTTTTTTTTGTCATACCGAGATTTCATTCTCTTTTTCTGTTGTTTGCACTCATGAAATTGCCCTTGTGGGAGTTAGTCCTGGAAGGGTGCAGTGGCTAATTTTAGTTAATATATTGTTGCTTTACTATGTATAGCCAAGAATCATCTGATTAGCTCTTCCTCTGTCAGAGCAGCTATATCTCATTCAAAATTTCCTAACCATGAAGATTTAAAGACTTCTGAAACTAGTTCTTCAGAAAAGATGTGCTTGTATTAGAATTTTCCACTCACTAAAAGCACTGCCAAACTTTTTTGCTCATCAGCTTTCCAGAACTTACATCCGTATTCCATTATATAGCACTTGCCAATAAATACTATTTTGGCCTAGTTTGGGTCTTTTTTAAATGTATATAAGAAAGATCTGCTACATATATAAATCATTAGGAATTATTAACTAAAGGATTGCATAAATAATCTGTTTTATAATATATTGCAGATACTTCCAAGATAATGTGCAACAAAATGAGAAAAGTCTCACAGAGAGAAATATACTATGTTTCAAACATAATTTCTGAGCTGTTTAAATATGAAACAAAACCTTGTCAAGCTACAAGTTTCCAGCTGTTATGATATCATAAGATAAATTTACAGCTAGAAAACAGATTGGTGAGGGAAAAAAAACATTTGCTTTTACAAAGTATGGAAATATAAATGTTTCAAGCACTGCAACTGTCCAAACAAATTAGTAAAAGCAGAAATAGTTGAATTCAGTATGGTTTGATTTTGTACCAGCTTCATAGCACTTGTTATAATTACTTAAATCTGTAGGCAAACGTGATTTAAATCTTAGTCTGATGCATTTAATGTTAGTTTAAAATGATCTGACAAAAGTGTACAGGTGATCTCAGTGTCTAGCACATTTTTGTATTTTATTAACAGAAATAATAATTTATTTCTCTAGTTAAGCAATAATAAAGCTGGATAACTAGGCTCTGAAGGCCCACTACATGTGGAGGTTTAAATTCTTAACCAGAGCTAAAATGAAAAAGGAGTTTCTTTCCTCCATGACTTTGAAAAGAATAGAGCAGTGATTAACAGCAATATTTTTTTTAATGAAACACAACCTTTCATCCCTGTCATCTTCTGACCATCCTTGCTTGTACGCAGCTCTGTGACAAGTAGAATAATAACGGTCATACATCACTGCCCTGAAAGTCCAATCATCTAAATCTTCACTCGCTGCAGCCTCTGAGACTCAATTACTTTATTGACATGCAATCTTCATAAGGGGAGAAATATTGTGCATGTAAGGTCACTTGGTTATGAAGACATATTATCATATTATCTGCATGAGGGTTGCAGGGCTAAGACCTGACAGAGCTAATTATAATGGTACATGATAGAGAGCTCAGTACACATTATTTGCTTGGCTGAAACTAAAGGTGAGGTAAGAGCATGACATCATGGTTTCAAAAGAAAATAATTCCCTTTCCCTTAGAGACTATTACTTTTATTGTTTAATGTTTCATACAAATTATATTCATACACTCCTCATAAGCAAGCAAGCAGTGAGAATTTCTGAATTCAACTGTTTCCATTTGGAAGTACTTAACTCTTGAAGAAACCAAAGGTTCATCTATAATAATGCAGTCCTTTTCATTTGTGAGACTTAAATCACATTTTCCCTGCCCTTCCATCAGTCCCCAAAAGTGTATCTATAAATATACATATGCACATGGCAAACTGATAGTCCGAAATTTGAACACAGCTAATACATACTGCTACGCTATTTTCTACATTTCCAAAAGCATACAAGCCTCCATTAAAATGCTAAACAAAGTGTACTAGCTTCTCATTTTTCAACAGAAATAAATTTTCATTTTGCGTTCCTCTGTAACAGCTTCCTTTCTACAATGAACCTTCCTACTCTGTATAATACCTACTAATGTTCTGTCACTTGGCACTGAAGTACAGTCCACCTCTGCTCTGGGATGACTGGCACAAAACACAGCTCCTAATCCTTTACTGGCCATTCCCTTATATTAAAAGGGAAAACAGGCAAGAAACAAAGCATGTGTTGTGTCTTTATATAAATAATCAATATAAATTAATGGACTACTCCAGTGAACAAGTAAAAGTCTTGTTTGGGGGTTTTCTTCTGGTTCCTTTGGGTATTTGTAGTGATTTTATGTATTTATTTATTTAATTTTTTTGCATTTCTTTTAAAGTTTTTGCTAATTTTTATTCACACCTACTCTTCAGGTAGGAAACACAAACTTTACTCTTAGAATAGTTTTAGAATTGGAAATATGTGATGCTAGAGTCCCAGAATAAATTATATTGTATACATCTAATGGGGAACATTTCATATTGTACAAAAACACTGATCAATATGATATAATGACTCTATGGCAAATCATGCTGCACAACATTTTCCTTGTTTGAAGGCAGGGTAGAGAAGCCATCCCAGCTGATGGATCCCAGCTCCAAATAACTTCCTTGTTCCCAGCAAGACTTTGTACCATTGCACCAGTGACATTCCAAAATAGGCAGACATGTAGCTTTAATAATATTACCAGACTAAAACCTCACATGTAGATGCTTTCAGTTATCTAATTTACCAAAATTGGTCTCCTGTTAAAAAAAAAAAAAAAAGTCATAAGAACAAATTCACATGCTACTCTACTGGGAGGAAAAAAAAAATAAAAAAAAAAGTGCACTGCACTTAAAACTGCCCCCTTGAAAATAGCTCTTCTTATTTCCAAAATGCAAATTTTACAAACTATGGTGTGTCAGATATTATGCTGTCCTCTCAACAATAGCTTGGTCTACCCCTAATTTTTATAAGTTTGTGATCTCACAATGTCTATCTACTGTGCTTTGCCTCTGAAAGAATCCTGCCTGAAGTCAAGTAACATTTTAAAAGCTTATTTGATCTTATTTAAGACTTCACACAGTGTGGGATTTAAAAAAAAGAATTAGATTTAAGTGTTAACCTCTGCTTTGACGAAGGGATATAAAAAAGTCCTTGGGAGATGACTGCAGATACAGACAGGGAGATGTTGGGCCTTGCCTCTTTCCAGGAATAACATTTATGGTTAAAACCATCTTTTGCTTTTAAGTTCCAGCAGCACAAAGGAAATAGTGAAGTAATCAAGACCCAGAAGAAGGAAAAACAAATACAGCCCAGAACTGTATTATCAGTAACCATCATACTGGCAGTTATCCAGCTGATGAGAAAGCAGACAGGTAGTGAGCCATGAAACTCAGAAAAAGAAGAAAAATATCTTCTGACAGCTGTAAAATTCTGCCTCAAAGTGACTTGTTAATTTAAAATTTCCCAATGTCCTGCAAGCTTCTGGTATGAGATATGAATGGCATAGAGAGGCCCCAACATGCATGCAGGGAAAACTGGGCCACCAAAACTCCACCAAAGCACAGAGACCAAAATTCAGGCTCTGAATAGCTGAGCTACACATGTAATTTCTTTAGCAACTACGCCAATACTCAATTTATGGAAATATGAAGTAAAAGGTCACCCCCTTGGGCATCAAAGACTTTTTATCAAGGAAATGGAACAAGAACTAAGGGGAAACAAATGTTAATGTCATGCCCAAAACCACAAAACATTTTTATTGCCAAAATTGCTTTGAAACTAACAGGGCCAGGCATATGATATCAGCTCAATATATTTCAGAGGTTTGGATTGCAAGGCACCTAATTCAAGTAACAAAACGTGAGGTACACATGGCTAGGTGCTTTCCTCCTAGTGGCAATTAATGTGGACAGCATGACATTGACAATATCAGCCATAGGAGAGATGGAACTGGGACACTATCCAGAAAACACAATAAAAAATGCATGACAATTAACAGAGGTAGCCGAAAGGAAAAATTAAATCCCCATATTGTACATCCAGTCTTGAGGACAAAGAACCAATAATGAGGGGATGACCCGAATGAAATTTAAAGTAATAGGAAACAGCTATTATAAAATAAATAGCAAAGTAAAAAAAGACAGTTGCTTCCATAGATTTTTAGCACTTACATTAGATAATATAAAACACTACTAGTGAATGAAATATTCAGTTTTGAATACTTTATAAAAACATGCAACAAAGACTTCATCATGTTCTTCTGGTGACACAGGGCAGTTCTGGAAGTTGAAAAGAACATGTCATGAAGAAATAAACTTGGAATACTATTCAGGCAGAGAACAGATTAGTCTATGCCAGTTATTAAAACCATGCAAATTAATTTACAGCAGAAGAAAAGAAATAAGCAAACAATCTCATTTAGTTGAACATGCAGAGATACTGTGCAAAATACAAAAATGTATTCAAAATTTAGTTAGAGAATATTGGAAGCTCTCTGAACTTCTCATTTAGATTAGAGGGAGGAAGTAAATCAGCTTTCAGCTCTTGAGAAATTACCAACTACTCTCCAATGCAGGATGTAAAATTTGGTGATAGTAAAATGCAGCATTTAACATGAGACTTTTCTGTAACATTGGCTATCAACACACCTTAAGTACCAAACACACCATTTACTGGCAATGGAGAAAAGAAAATTAAAATGGATGGTCTTTTGACCATCCTTTTCAATATGTAAACAAGATGTGAATAAGGCACACCATATTTTTACAATGCATTTCCCAATGCTCCTGTTCTATAAAATTAATTTTTGTAAGTGTCACATGGATCTGGTGCTTCATACCAAGCAAAACAAGCAAACAAAACTCCTTTGGTAGCAAAATTGCCATTTATTGATACTAAAGTGTTTTGTGAATGAGTGCCTTTGATTTAAATTTGGTAAAAAGTGGGAGACACACTAAAACAAAATTTTAACAGAAAAGGAACAACATTGATGTTTTTTCTCACTATTTTAAATTATTTTCAGTATTGGTTTAAAGAATTTCGGAAATTTCCCAGGCTGTTTAATTATTTTTCATTGCCAATTGATTGAAAAGGTACTATGCTACTTTATTGACAAACTACTGACTTGCAAAGGAGAGAAATATGTCTATAAAATAGATTTCAGTCCATCTGAGACTCATAGATCATCAAAGAGAATGAGAACATGAGGGAACCAAATTACAATTTCCATGTGGCACTGTTCCAAGATACCTTAACCTATATTTTGGTCTACCCCACTCTCCTTATCCACCCCATCAAACACACACACAGATATTAAAACCATCATTGTAAGAAACACAGTTTCCCGTAAGAGGAGTTATTTTTTGGAAAGAGTTTTCAGCCAAAAGCTTACCTACAACTTGCCTGCCAGCTGCACATATCTCTGGAAATGCAGAATTCCAAAGAGAAAAGTGACTAACATGGTCTGGAAGGCAGGGGGAAATTAGGGGTGTCTGACATGTTGCTGCTGTAGGCCCAACACCAGCACAAAGCTGGTGTCTAAGCTAGAGCTTGATTCTAAATAATTTTTCTAGAAAGAAGAAAATTTGGTATATTAACCAGTAATTACAGTATTAGCTTTTCAAGAACATGTTGCAAATGAATCAAACAGAACACTTTATTAATTTTGATAATACTAGAATGAGTAACAAATGCATTTTTGCAAGCCCCACTCTGTAAAAACACAGACCAGTTGACTAATCAATAAGGTCAATATTGAATCTCCTCATTGACTTCAAAGACATCAGATTCCTGTGCAAAAGCATTTTAGAGGGAAAACCTAAGCTTCAAGCTATGATGATTACTTCAAATAGTTTCACCAGTTTGTATTTTTGGAACCCTTCTGGCAATAACTTTTCCCTTTAAACCATTTCCCAAGTCACAGCTTGTTAGAGAGAATGTTAAATGAGGATATAATGTTTAGGGAAAAGGGTAGGAAACCCAAAAGCCATAAGAAACAAATAACAAATAGAAACATTGCTTTAGTTTACTATAGTTTAGTAAAATTCTGTCCAGCAAATATTGTCAACCTTTTAGGATTTCTACTCTAATGATGCTTTTTGTCATGGCTTCAGGGGGCCATGTGCCCATTCCATGGGTTTGCCTTAAACAAACTGGTAGGAAACCATAATAAAATTCAAATAAAGATAGAGCACAAAAAGCACATGATCCTAAAAGTGAATGACCAAACAGTACAAAAGAAAATACTGGGAATGAAACTGATAACACACCCTGTTGCCAAAATCTGGAGATGTAGATTGCCTCTGGATTAGTCCTCAGATTGCTGTAAAATACACCTACTCACCCTGTCACAGACTGACCACAAGAGATTCAAAGTCTAATTTAAAGAGGAGTAGAGACCAAGAGAAGCATTTATCATGCTTCCAAGTAAAGCATCCAAGTAAAACAACTTTCCTAGACAAATTTAAAGCTGAATGAACAGGTGCCACTTAAAAGTATGCAAAAGGTACATATTCAAGCCCAAAGACTGACACACAACATTTCAAAGGATTTGTGCTAGGAATCCAAATGCTTTTTCCTATCTTTCCAGCCTCCAGTTGCAAAAATATAGGAATACTTTCTTTTTTTCAGTATATCAAATGAATAGAAAAAAATATTCAGTTATGCTGAACCATCAACAATATTTTCTTTGCCCGCACAGTCAGAAGTTTTTAAGTGCAATCCAATTTTTAAATAACACGAGACTGTAAACTGAATGCACTAGCTTGACTTTTTATTTTGTAATTTATTGAGTTCCATCATTATTCAGATGGGTTTTTATAAAGATGAAAAAAGAAAAATCTGAGGCTTTTGGCTGTTCTGATTACCTTGTTAAATTAATGGCTTTGCAAAGACAGAGAAAACATAAGTGCTAAGGTTAGCCACATAATTACATACCATTTCAATCTTTTCTTTTTTCCCCCCTCCAGTCCAAAACAATCCATTACTACACAAAGTTACAGCATTTTGGAGTCAGCTGTTAGATCTGAGCTCTGGAATTCATTCATCTGAATCTTCCTGAAGTGACATTGGTTGTCAAAAATCATCAGCCAGTCAAATTCTTAAACTGAAGTGAGTTGTCCTCTTAAATTAAAATAATACTTTACCCTGATTTTTCTATACAAAAGTTGCATTGTGCTTCTCTGTCAGGATCAACTTCATTTTCAGAAACTTTATCACAATACAAGCATTTATCCTTCAATCTTCCATAGGGCAAGGGCGAGCGGGCATGTAACTGAAATTCACTTCAATAAACTGACATAATTTGAAGGAGTAACAAGATAGGTGAGAATATTTCTATTGTATTCAAAGATGTCTTCATTTAAACCAGATGGGAAACAAAGAGGAACTCATGCCAATTTCTGAAACCTTAGTTTTCACTCTCCTGCAGCTCCTCCTTTCTTTCCTTGCTGCCAGACGTGCTCACATATTGAACCTCAGGGCAATAAATTCTGTCCTTTTTAAGAAAAATGTGCTACATAATTCTCTCTTTGATGAAAATTGTACTGTGAGGAGAAAGACAGACCTGCACACTGGTGCCTTCCCAACAACTTTTTTTTTTTTTTTTTTTTTTTTTTTTGCATAGATAGCCCAGCCCAAAGAAAACTTTTCTGGAATGTGAGATCCCAACTCTTGGTCCAGCCCACCAGAATACTGCTCAGTATCACTTCTGAAGACACTTTTCCTCTACAGAGAGCTTACACTCAGGAATCTTATTTTGGGCAAAGCTAGAAAAGGGCCAAATTCATCAGAAGCAACAGCTGATTCTTCAAAAGAACAGTTTAATAATGCCTATCCATTTATTTTTTTTCTTCAACTCTTGGTGATGAACATAATGAGTCCAGAACTCCTATGATCAATTGCATTTCTAAGCAACAATCTTAAATTACATATTTCTGAATAAATGCAACAGCAGATAAAATGCTGAAAAGTTTGAAAATGCTGAAAAATTTGTCAAAACACAAACTAATCCACCTTTACATTATGGGACTACAGTTGAAGACAAATCCCACTGCAAATACTAGAGGCTTGGCTGAGAAATGTGGATATGGGCTCCTCTGGCATTCCCTTTACTCCACTGAGAGCCACATAAGCCTGTAGGAAAGCAGTGCTTAAAAAGGTGTGTGGAAAGGTAAAAGACAGTCTTGAAGACAAGATAAAAATATTTTGCTTAAAGTACAGGTAGCAATCTGTTAGAAAATCCTGAAATACTCACAGTTGTAAAGCTGTAAAGATAATGCCAAACATTAAAGCCTAGTAGTAAGATGAAGCATCAGTAAATAAGTGTCAAAGAAACCAGATTACAAAATTAAACAAGAACATATATTTTAATGCCTGCAAAATGTTTCTTTCAGGAAACATTAGGCACTAATAAAGAATGCCTTCAGGCTTCTGTATCACTGGATATATCAGAGGGGTTTTTTACTAACAATTTGGGGAGTTTATGCCTCTGGGTGCTGCTGTTATGATTTCAAAATAGAATTATCTGATGCTATGTGATTTCTTGAATCATTAGTTTTCCATTTCTTCTAACTTACTTTTCGTTTCTCTTTTATTTATACACACACATACTGATACAAGCTGCCACAAAGGAATAATGAAGAAACCCTGGAAATAAAATATTACTCGATACGTTCTTAAAAAAATATTAGACACCTGATATCATCATCTAACATGATAGTCTTAATTCCTGTTTCCATGTTTGATTTACTTCTAATATATATATTGCATTGCTGCATCCTTGCTCTGATACATGACCACCAAAAAAGGTTTTTCCCCCAGAGGTTGTTTGGACACTGGAACAGCTCCCCAGGGCAGTGGTCACAGCACCAGCCTGACAGAGCTCAAGCAGTGTTTGGACAATGCTCTCAGGTTCTGCTGTGACTCTTGGGGTGTCCTGTGCAGGGCCAGGAGCTGGACTCGATGATCCTGATGGGAATATCCTAGTCAGGATATTCTGCAATTCTAAGATACATCTAAAAGAACAATCTCCTACTAAAACAGAATTGATAGACAAGAGATAGCCAGTGAGATTTAACACACATAAACAGTACTGAGTAAAAAAAAAATGGTCCTTGAATACTAAGGTTGAAAGGAAGTTCTGACTTATTAAAAGTTACAAAGTCTGCCTTCAGAAATGCATTATCATTTCTTCCGTATTTGTTACAAAAAAAGAAATACACATTTTTTTCTGAATAATCAGTCTCATGCTGGTTCTAGTCTAGCAACAGATTTTACAAACAGTCTTACGTTACTCCCCAAGACCACAGAATTTATAAGAAGGCCTAAGCAGTCTGGAGAGCTATGAAGTAATTTTGATTAGGAACAGATTTAATTTCTGGTGACAGTATAGAATATGGTCTAAGATTGTGTACAATTTTGCAGTCTCATAGGCAAGTTGAGACTCAATTCACATGACAAATTTCTTTTAAAATAAGAAATAAATAAATAGTGGGGCTTGAGGGAACAAATAATTTTGAATACTGCAGAGCTGCAACTGGACAAATGCTTTCAAAAAGAGATGTTGAAATAACATTTATGGATTTGAAACTCAGTATTCTAAAAAGAGGTGAACTACCTTTAAAAGACAATGGGATTGATATGACCAGTACAAACATAAACCTGAATGCAGTTAAAAGCTTGTATGGCAAAAGTTTCCAACCGAGAAAGAGCCAAGAAATCCAAGAACAAGCAGGAAAAATCCCACGGACTTCTGCTACTTCACAAACAAAGCATGAGACATGAAGTTGGAAGGGCTACTACTCAGGGGTTTTAGACCTAAAATAGCAGATTGTCTTCACCTATCACCAAATGGAAAGCAAGACCGGATATGCTGAGTGAGGAGTGACAACTGCAAAATGTATCAATCTGCTGTTGATTTGTTTTCCAAGCAGAGGTGGTGGCAGGAAAAATACAAGTTTGATACCCACTTTCCTTACTACCAGTAACCATTTATATTAACAGATTCATAAACCTAACCTTTTTACCACAACCCCTTCATTTAATTTTTTATAAAAATTATACTGATTTTAATTGAACTACATAGTCTCAATTCTGAAGACAAGTAATAAAAAAAATAAAAAAAAATTCAATATCACCCATAAAGACACTACAAATTTGTCTGCTGCCAGATTATTTTCATTGCCTGATGTCACTTATCAAGATTCTATAAATCCAATTGTTGGGTATAAAAAAAGAAGGAATACCTTAAGGCCACATACATCTGAGTTTAGACAACATTTGGGACTTCATACTTTCCTTAATTTCTAGTCTATACAAGGAGCCACCGAAGCCAACAGTCCCATTTTCACTGTAAATTGTGTCTGGGATATATTGCAAGGCTGATAAATTGTATACAGCAGAGTATTGAGCACACCAGAATAAGCATAGAAAATTAGGGAACAATGAATCAGGTGAAATTAAGGACAGAAGGAGAAGCAGGGAGAAAGGGTCAGATCTGGTCTTTCCATGTATGTCACCATTGCCACCAACAGTGGCGTGGTTGTGGAGGCAAGTGTAACTGTCTAGGCTAAACATTATTTGTAGCAGGAAGTAATAAATTTAATTAGAGTAACTAATGGAGAAGAAAGAGATGGACAAGCTTTTGGGCAGATATGCCTTTCTTCAGGCTCCCAGCCCTTGTGTGTTTTATTCATTTTTGTCAGATGATCACACAGATAGGTTTTGTGGCTCACAACAGACCTAAAGAAGGGCATAAGTGTCCAAAGAGTTTAAACTTCATTTGCTCTAATAAAAGGTATTGTTGTTGTTGTTGTTGTTGTTATAACACCTGTTGTTGTAAACCTTGCCTTGGTTCCTTTTCACATCCTGCATAAACTCTGAAAATTCCCTTAAGTAACTCAGATGCAAGGGAAGAAATACCTGCTTCTCCTCTTGTCTCTGTGCTGTTTATTCAATGACCAGAATCCAAAGCACCAAAATTATCTAGGCAAAGATACTGCCAGGACACTTCCACTTTGACAAGTACCAGGAAGTATTAGGCATTTCATGGGAAACAGTCTTCTCTTCACATTTCCAGACTGATATACAACTCAGGGTCAAATAAGCATTCTCATCTTCCTTGGCAGTAAGAACCAAAACACACAAACAGCTAAAGATTCTTCAAACTTTAGTAAGAAAAGACAGAGGAGTACAGACCTGCATTTGTCTCCTCAGTGCCTTACACTGGCTAGTCTGTATCATAATCGTTAATGACTTGAAATCTGAATATAGTTTGAATGAAAACATTTCAAAGCTCACAAGGCTCTGTTCCCAGTAAGTCTGGTCTCTGTATAATGAAATGCATTCCTTCTGGCCTAATGCTACAGACTTGGCAAAAGAAATGCCTTTGGTATGAGCAAAAATTCCAAACTTGAGTCTTGCAATTGCCCTTTCTAAAAGGTCGTTTATTGTGCATGTTGTTTATCAGCATGTGTCTGAAATGAATGCTGCTTCAATGCAAAGCAACAGGAGGTCACATTATAATTGCTGTGCAATCAGTAGAATTGCTTATGACTTGGTTTCCTTTCTAAAATGGCAATCCATGCCACATAGGCTATTATATTAATGTTTTTTGCATTACTAAAAAGGAGAAGGGAAAAAAAAGCCTTTACAGTGAGCAGCTGATACAGTTTTCTATAACTGAAAGATCACATGAGCTAAACAAGACCCAAACAGTTCACCTTTAAAATACCAAACCATCTGTTTGGCTGTCCCATGATAAATCTTAATGATAAATGTCTTCGTTTTGATGTTACAAGGGAAACACAGATCTGCTCACTTTTGGCACAGCTGAAAACACACTGGCAACAGCAGAATAGAACTCAGATGTCAAAAATACAGAAAAAGACATTTAAAAAAATCTTTTTACTGCATTTTACCAGATATACACCTTTAGGTCAGTTTGCGGATGGGTAATTAAAAGTCCTGAGTTTTCCAAGGAAGCCTTTGGAACATGCTTTTTTTAGTTAGAATTTGATTTTTAGGTTTTTTTTAAGTTTCTTTTTAATCTCTGTATTGTCATCTTCATCCAGACAAAGCAGAAAGCTTGAAATAGGCATGAGAGAAGCTGCAATATCTTTTGGTAACTCAGTTCATATTTTGTCAATGTGTCGTGGTTATTAAGGACAAATTAGAACAGACTGGAAAATCTGAAAGGTTATGGCAAAGACGATAATCACAGACTCACAGAATGGGTCAGATCTGAAGGAACTACAGTGGGGTCATCTACCTCAACCTCTCTGCTCAAGCAGAACTATCCCAGAGCACATGTCTCAGGGTTGTTTCCAGACAGTTCTTGAATATCTCCAGTGAGGAGACTCCACAGCCTCTCTGGGCAGTCTGTACCAGTGTGTGATAACCTGCACAGTAAAGAAATTCTTCCTCATGTTCAGGTGGAAATTCCTGTGCATCAGTTTCTGCCCCTTGCCTCTTATCCTAATGCCCAGCACCACTGAGCAGAGCCTGGCTCTATCATTTCAACACCCTCCCTTCAGATTCTTCAAGACACTGATGAGGGATAAAAAGAGCTCTAATTCTATGCAGAAAAAAACCCAAAAAACCACGATACAAACTTTACCATAACCCAGCATAAAATTTCCACCCTTACCCAAAGGTACAAAAATCAGCTTTGGTGTAGAATTTGTATTAATTTTTTTCATGCCAATATTTCTAATGTAGAAGAGGGCAAAATACTAAACCTTCTCTTCACACCAATTGATGACATCTAAAAATTTCAAATGCACCTCAAAGAACCAGAGACAACTTTCAATTAAAAATTTCAAAAACATAAAAATTAAAAAGAATTTGGTGATGATTTGGTAAATTGCAGCAACAATGAAAAAACTTTTGTCTTTCACCAATATTTATTGTATTTATTTGGATTGGAAAGGTATTCCTGTTTCTTTTCACTGTTTAGCCAAAGATAGTAACTATAATTTCTCAAATCTCTCTGTAATGTCTCAGGCATTTAAGTGGTCAGCTCTGAATTCCCTCTTCTTGCTTATTGACCTTTGATGGCAGAAGTCCATTTCAACGTAAAGTTTCTGTAACCAAATTTGAAGGCTTTTCTCCAGGCAATAACATTTCAGCTTTTCCCAGTACTCAGCTTCTGCCTTGACATCACTCAATTTCCTTCCATTTCCTCCTTTTACATACTATAGACAACCATCCCAGTGATAATACTGTCTTCTTTCATTAGACAGCTACAGATACTTTTTTGGCCAGTGATACAGGTTATTTTCACCTTTCTTCAAGAGCTCTGTCTGGTAGGCCCTGCTTTATATTTTTTTTTTCATTTACTCCCCATCTGTTTCTGGATATCATTTTTATTTTACTCATTCCATTCTACTCTTCAGCTATTCATCAGTACTGAAAGATGTGGATGATTCTTCTGTGCTCCTGCTTATATATACAGTACTTAATTATTCACAGATGCACTGCCTCCCATCCAACCCATGCTCTTCTTGTTACTTAGCAGAGACAAAACAAGTATCTTTTATTTAACTCTTCTATTTCTGCAAAGGCAATTTTCCTAGACATCTGACCATTTTCATTATCACGTATTGAACTCCTAACAGGCTACAACTACTTCTCAAACAAGTTACTCCAGTTATTACAACATCTGGATTTTCATCTACAGATGGTAAAGCAAGAGTTACATACATCCAGTCCCCAACTCATATGCTTTTCTTTTCTTGTCCTATCATATTGTAAACTTCTATTTTTCCTGTTTACTGTCACATATGCCAGTGGGTGTCATGACACAAACATGCACTCTTTAGGGTGGTCTCTGTGCATCTATTGACACCTTCCACTTTTTCCTAAAATTTTAGATTGCATTGTTTTCAATATTATTTTTAGCCTGTGTGGTACTCCTATGGCCTCACAAATAATGTTCCCCATTTAAAAAAAATATCATAAGGACCTCCTAGCATCACTCAAATCTTCCATTAAAGATTAGGATGCCAAGTGATAAAAGATAGAATTAGCATGGGATTTGGCAGAGACAAAGAGAGAAGCAGAGCTACAGGACTGGACTAAGTAAATGCCATCAAGAAAAAAGGTTTTTGGGAAAATCTAAAGGGTCCATAACTAAAAAGTGCAGTTTGCACTACTTTGGCATTCAGAAATATTGAAATAGGCATATGGACAAGGGTGCAGCAGATTTAGAGAGCATCTGGGATTTCACAAGATGATCCACTCGTGATCCCATCATCTATTTCAACTTTTCCTTTGGATCCAAGTTAAGAATTCAATAGCCAATTCACACTCCATTCTTTTTCATCTTAATGATGTCCAAGCATTCTAGCAGGAAGCACATAATACCACAATTTGACTGAAGTTATCTTACTACTAGCTTTGTGTGTACTGTTGTTCTGGGAATTGCATCCAGCAGAAGGTAGTAGAGAATTGAATCACATCTCTTTCATTCCTCAATTTGAATTTCATGGTGTATGCCATGTGGGTAAATATCTAACATCTCTCAGTAAACTAGAGTGAGATAACTCCTTAGGGAGATTAAGTCATTACCCTGTTTCAGTGATTACAGCATGCCTGTGAAAGCTGGAATCCAAATGGCAAGACACATTTGCCTCAGCAATTACTAGAATATAGACAAGAGATCAATGTTTGTATTGATGCTCTTTTATAAAATTTACATTTTTATCTTATTTAAAGACATGTGCTCTATCATTTGCTTCAGAACCCAGTCTAACTTCTAGTATCCACACTACATGTTGCTGTTTAACCCTAGCCAGAAATTAAGTACCACACAGCCACTCCCTCCCTCCTCTTTGTGCAATGGGGAGCAGAACTGGGGAAAAAAATAAAGGTAAAACCCATGGGTTGAAATATCAACAGTTTAGTAATTGAAATAAAGTCAGTTGTAATAAAAACAGTAATGAAAAGAAGAGAGGAATAAAACCCCTGGACCGATGTCCAGCCAGTCCCCCAGCAATGGACAGCCCCTCCTGGCCAACTTCTCCCCTGTTTCTGTACTGAGCGGGACATTCCACAGTATAAAATATCCCTTTGGCCAGTTCAGCTCCCCTGGCTGTGCTCTCTACCAACTTCTTCTGCACCTCCTCACTGGCAGAGGGGGAAACTGAGAAAGTCCTTCACTCAGAGTAAGCACCACTGAGCAACAACTAAAACATCAGTGTGTTATCAACTTTATTCTCACACTAAAATCAAAACACAAAACTGAACCACTACTAGGAAGAAAATTAACTTTCTTACAGCTAAAACCAGGACAATATGTTAGACTTTCAGGCAGACTTTTGAATAGTTTATGAAATGCTCAATACATTGGATCTTTTACAGGCATCATTACTTGAAAGAGGAAACAATTATTAGTGGACTTAATTTTTTTTTTCATATTTGCGGCTAACAAGTTACCTTTACTGAAGTATCTATTGTAAGACTTTTACTAATATTTGATCACTTATCAACCCCTCTAGCAGTTCCCTAAAATCCTGAGGAATGAATGACAGAATGAACTGTGCAGCAGAACTGATAATAGTTTAGAACACAAAACCCCCTGAGATTAACATCCCTATGTGGGGAGGTGGGGGAAACCACCAAAACTCAAAATACCCCAAGAAAACAAACAATCCAAAAAAAAACACAACACAAACCCACAACCAAACAACCCAGCATTCAGCACTGAAGATAAGTTTTTCACTTTTTATTTCACCAAGACCTCAAAGTTCTTCTTGTGGACTAGAACTCAATACAGTAGCTGGAAGACCAAGTGTGTTTTAAGTACAAAATATACCAAGAGAATAACTAACTTCTTAATTGTTCTAAACCTAAACTTATTTATGTTTATTATCAAATTTAAAGCCCACTATGAATATAATTTCCTTTCATAATGTAGTGACCATTGCAATAAACAGACAGCCAACTTGTTTTTGTGCTACTATATAAAGGACATATTTGAAATCACCCTAATCTATTTATACCCTTACTATATATCTTACTATATATATATATATATATATCATTAAACATTCAAACTGTAACTAAGAAATAACTTTAATATTTCCCCTACACCAAAAATGTAAAGCCAAGTGATACCCCAAATGGTAGTTGAAAGATGTTTGCCTTTTTTTTTTTTTCTGTGATAAAGTGTAGAAGTACCAGAAAAAAGTCAAGAACTTCTCTTGTTTCAAATGATGCCATGGTATGATAAATTTCTTACATACCCAGGGTATTTTCAAGACTGAGAAAGATTCCTTCAAATGTTTGGACTATAATGTTGGAATTTTTGCAAAAAAATCTTTAGCAAGAGAACTAGTCAAAGTTTTATATAAATTTAAAAATTTTTCATTCCAAATTCAATTTTTACCATTTATTTATTTGATGTTTTAAGTTTTTCATTATTTGCATTCTTAATGCTACTGACCTTGATATTATTGCATTGAATGCCCTAAGAACTACTATAATTAAAACTTAAGTGGTTTTGAAAATTTCAAACACTACATTAGAATTTTCATTTTTAAAATGACAAATGAGGACAATGAATACACTCCTAGAAAGCTCAGCTTTCACTCTCTTCCCAAATCAAGAGTACTAGACTACCCAGCTTTTCCATGCAGCAGTTAGCTCTAGCCTAATGAAGTTCTCTGCAGAGCAAGCAGACCTATAGCACATTCACAGCAGGGTAAGCTGATCTGGATGTGAGCAGCAGGTCCAGACTTTAAGTGTTAACATTATAGCACATTTACACAGCTAAATCTTTGCCCATTCATGAAGGTCTCATGGGAAAAAGACCAGCCAGGAACAGGCTGTCACTGCCAGAACAATCCAGAGCTACAGCATACTCAATGCCAGCACTGGAGGGGCTCCTGAGGAAGGGAGCAGCCAGAAACAGAGCAGAGGATGGACAAATTGGTCTAGCAGGCCACATACAGCTGGAGGCATCATTTGGGTACCCCTGCTGGAACCATAAAACTATATAAGCTTCATGAAATAAGCACTATTACATTCACAGTGGAATGTATCACAGTATCTTTACCCTAGATGTTGCTATTTCAGATCAAGCTGGGAAGGGCATATTATTTCTTTGACAAGTTATATACAGATCAAGAACATTAAATAACTAGTAATAAACATCAACCTTTATCACAATTTTCCCATTCATTTGTTGTGAATATGAATGCTGGAAAGGGCACAACCCACCCCTGGAGGTATCTCTGCTCTGCTGCCTGCAGATGTTGACAGAAAGTTCCTCCTCACTTTCCAGTGGTGATGGCTGCAGCAGGACTTGAAACTACAAATGCCTCATCTGTCCATTCTTTCTTGGAAAAGAAAAGTGCTAGTCATAGCTCCTGCTTAGCTGGGTGATAGAAGGTGATAATCCTTTCTGGAATGTCACACTTAATATCTACTTTGGGCATGACAATCACTAAATTCCAAGGAGATTAGCATTGCCGAATCCACTAAAAGAAAACCTTGCTATGGCAAGATGGAAGCCCAAGGATATAATTAATAAAACTATATAGGAAGATTTTTTTAAAATTATCAATTCTTGCTCCAATCTTGCTCCAATTTCTTCCTATCAGCAAGCTTCTGATGAGATTTCACACAGATGATATTTCTCCCAAATCATGTAGTGTTTTCTGAAAACTGCAAGGCAAGCAGGAAGCCGGATAATTCAGCGTGTACATTCATCATGATGCTTAGTATTAGTTATAACAGTAAATACATATTCAATCATTATGCAAAGGCTTACAGTCAGTAATAGAGATGTGGCAGAAATTGAAGGAAAAAGACTCTAATGAAAGATTTCTGACATTCTGCCACTAATTAGTAATGTGAAAACATTCTGCAGGACTTCAGAGTAACAATATAGAACCCCTCTTTATTTTTTTAAATACACTGGATTAAAATTTAATGCCTAAAAGAAAAGTTCTTCCTGAACAGAAATCAGATCTCTCTAAATTTCAGTTTCTTCCTTGCAGATTAATAACTCAGTTTAGTATTTCCTGCACTTATTGATGGAAACTCATGTTAGAAATATTGGCAGCATAAAGCCAAGATTTCCTATAATGTCCCAAATTAGTTGGCTACCACAGGTTTATGGATTATTAATGCATCTCCTGTTGGCATTCTGCCTTATACCATTTTTCATTGAAATATTAAACCAAATTCAATCTTTTCTAGATTTTTAGTAACATAAAGCTTGCAAACAGCATTAACCCCAGTTCCAAGAGTCTCTCATTCAATAAGTCTTTTAGGCATGTGTTTAAAATCATCCATATTCAGCAAAAGACAAAAGCACATAATGGAATCTAGGTGACAGTTCAGATATTTTGCTGAATTAGGGTAAGTAATGTAATTGTTCCTATTAAATAAGAAATGGGTCACAATAAGAGGGATTGGCTTTTAAATAGTGGTGTTTACCTTAGTAAACTGTATTCATATATTTTCAATTGAAACAAATAATTCAGATAATTAAGCATAAACATTCTGTGTTTTGTTTAACCACAATGCCTGATGAGATTAAATAAGATAATGAAGTTAACACACATCACATGCGTACACGAACAGAACTTCATTTCTCATGGAAAGCTCAGTGAAGTACCAATATAGTTATTCTTATGAAATAATTATTATTGTATGATTTAAAATTAAAAACTGAAATAAGATAATAATTTAAAAATTATAGCATTTTACCTCTTCCATATTCACAAATCCAAAGATACTAGCAAACAGTTTAGAGAGGTTAAATTGTTATCCTAACAATCTCTTCCTGACGAAATGAAAAGGCAGCAACATTCCTTCCAGATGTGCAGTAAGAAGAGAGAGTGACTCTGCTCCCAGAGGATGCAAGAACTCAGAATTTCAAAGGCTGATGCCAGGAAGCCTTGCCAGATATACTTCACAAAAAATGTTTGATGAATTATTATGGTGAGCATCAACTTTTCAGATAAATGACTGAAAATAAACTAGTTTATATCTCAACGGAGAGTATAAATTTCCTTTTTGCTTTGGGAACTTGAAGTATGGAGAAAGCTGTTGACCATTCCACCTCTCACTGAACTAACAACATTTTACTAAAAATGTGTTGCTTTCCAAATTTACTTTACTCATAGCTCAATAAATTTAGTCAGAGAGGAAAGATATCCAAAAAAGTTCTTACACAAAATTATGACAACCAAGTGATTTGCAGACTGCCTGAATCTGCACAATCTGTAAAAGGGAAATCACTGATCTGCAATGTTAAACACATAACTAACAATTTCTATGAAACTTTATGAAAAGAAAGGAAGCTGCAAACCATGGTTCCACCATTGATTATCACATACAGACATTATAAACAAATCTGATTACAACAGGGGCCATAAATAAATACTGACATGCACAAATGCTATTTAAAAATCATCAGAGTAGTAATACTTATCTGAAAAAAATGTTCTGTGATAAAGCAGAAGCAATGAGCAAGAGCACTTGCAGGCACAGGAAAAGCTACCCTCCACTCTGTAGCTCTAGAACCTCCATGCAATACCATGTCTCTGAAGGAAGAAATACATGAAGTATTTTTCTTTTTGACTGGTGAGGACAAACTAGGAAAGAACTTTTAAGATTGTTATGAGAACTGACCAGCAATCACACAGCTTCATTTTGCATGTCTACAGTGATCAAAAAGGATTTCTCCCTGAACAGAACTGAAATTACAACTTCAGAACAGACTTCAGAAAAGCATTATCAGCCATGAAAGAGTCAGAAGCAATTAAAAAAAAAAGTACAATCAAGAACAATCTAAACATAAAGTACTTCTTCCAAATAGTGCAGACTTTTTATTTCTGCCTTCATCTTCCTTCTCTTGTCCCCTTCATGCTCCTAAATATTTCTGGGATTATTCAAATTGCCTAAATAAAATTCATGCATAAGAAACTCTTTTGCCTAAATACATGAGGGCTTATTACCACATTTCTTTACTGGCACAAAATCTAAGAAAAGCCTCAAGGTGCAAATGATCTGCAGTCTATTTAACATCATGGTTATTTATTTTTATGGGCACTCATTATTACTCTTTACCCTAAATTATAGGTACATTCCTGGCTCCATTTCCCACTATTCCATAATCTTTGTAATAATACGGGTTTTCAGATTTCCAAATCCTCCTCAATACCTCATCAATCAAAAATGCATGCAACATTCACTATTTGTTATACTGGGCAGAGACAGCAAACCATGGAACCGCAGCTTGGAGCCCAGATAAAGACTTTACTCATATCCCAGGGCTGGGATACATGCCATAGCTTTGGTAGCATTTACTGAGAAAACCTGTTTTGCAATATCTTAAACAGAGTCTTTGCATACAAACTGATAGGCACTGAATTAGCGTTTAAATACCACAGTTCCTATTTTATTATGGATTATGTGCTGAACTAGTTCTGTCAAGTTTAGAACAGTATGCCATAATTTTGACTAAATCTAAGCCCATGCATCTTTTTCCATGGAAACAGTATTACAAGCATGCCCATTTCTCCCGTCACAGAAAATTTTCATGAATATTTTGATAAACAGCTGTTATGCTATAGTAGTTTATAGCCACAACAGCATCAGTTTCAGCAAAGAAACGACACAACACCGGAACCAATCACATAACACTTAATTTTGTGGACAACTCAGAAAACTATAATTTGCCTCATTTCGATTTTTGGGCTTACTGGACAGGAAAAAAAGTGTGCCTTGATGAAAAAGCCCTTGGCTTACTAATCATGTACCCATTAAAGCTGAGCTGCGTTGCTGTCATTGTCTTTACAACACCTTTAGAAAGGAGTGGGTTTGAACAGGCTAAATAATAAGGTATTGCTCCTTTCCTACAACTATGTTTTGTAATTGCTAGAAGGAAAGACTGTTCCAAAAAAGAGATCCATTAGTAAAGGTCAAGTCTTTTTAATGACACTGCATCATATATGCAAATGAAAATAATATATTAAAATGCAAATTTTACAGCACCAAAACATCCCCCCAACGATCCACTACAAATGAGACTCTCCTAGAAAGATCTGTATGATTTAGAAGAAACTTACCTCTAACTTTTGAAAATTGTAGTTTATCTGCATTCAAGGCTCCTTGATGTGCTCAGGAAGTTAATGATGTCCAGCACTGTTAATTCTCACCTGCCACTCCACATTCCCCGTCACCTGTTTTTCTTGTTGATTTTTTTAGTTCATGAGATTTATACATCAAGATTTACACCTTTTTATTGACCTGTGTAGGCTTCAATGACTATACAGCGTTTCTGGCCAAGCTTAACTATGCTCTCTTTATGGAAAGACTTAAAAATTATAAAAATATATTGATAGATTGCAAAAATAGAAGAAAAGTGACAAGGGGAAGTGAGAATGATGCAGACAGGAGAACTAAACCCTGATACCATGAAAACAAACTTCGTGGACAGTGGTGATAAAGGACATAATTAAAGTTATCTAGGAAGCATGTAGGCCTCTGATGTGAGTACTTCTATTTGAAGGGGCGTTCTAGTTATTAAATCTGCCATCCAAGAAATGAAATAAAACCATACAGTGCCACAAACATTTTGGCTAAACCACTGTACACATTGCTTTCTGCCACACCTTCTCAAATATGAAAGTAAGGAAAACAATTTTTTCTATCTTTTATTCAGCACCTGTCCTGTCCATTTAACTAAGTAAATGCATCAGGCCATGGATAACTTCTTGCTACACATATGCTTGACAAAGGGCCCATAAATTATTTCAGTATTCCCAAATAAGATGGCAATACAACTGTAAGAGAAAAAACGCTCCCTTTTATACATTCAGAAGGAGAAATCATAACATCCTCAGGGACCGTAAAGGACACATAGAGTCCTCAAGTTTTCACCAAATTAGCATACATTTCATCAAAATTCTTCTTGTGTTTCAGAAACACTGACTTTTCAGTAGAAATGCCATTTACATCACTAACAGATAAAAATATATAAATAAAATGAAACTTCCTAAGGCCTGCAATAATCCTCCTGTAAAAGCAGCATAAATTCCTTTTTTTTTTTTTCTCTCTCACCACCTGTCTGCTGTTAAACAGAGGGAAAAGAAGTGATGTGAGGGGGAGGACTCAAGATGACACAAGAGAAGGCAAGTCTCTCATGAACTTCACTAAGCAACCCTTGCATATTATGCTCACCTGAGTCAAGGATGCTTACAACTCGTTATTGCCAGAAATATTCAGATAGATTCTGAGCCACAGTGGGTTGAAGACGAGAAAAGGAAACACATCCCATGACCAGAATTACTAAACCTTTCTCTAAACAAATACAAAGACGGGAGAAGGCAGGTGCCAGACCCTTTGTTAATTGTGCCCCAAGGCTCTAAAGCTCCCTGCCTTATGACATTAGATCAAGCTCTCTTTCCCTGCTTTCAAAATTCCCATTCATGCAAGCTTATTCCCTTGCTTAGCCAAGCTCCACAGACTATTGCATTGTAGGTGCCCAGAGACAATCTACATAAAAGATATTTCATAAAGGCAAATTGCTTTGATAATCAGAATCTCCTCACTCCCTCTGATTTGTTACCCAAAGGAGCTCTTCAAGCCTTTTCCAGTGTTCTTAAATTCTGGGGGGTTTTGTTAAGTATGAAGCATCACAGCAACAGCATGTGAAAAAATTATATTAAAAATCTTAATTCAACTGTACAATGAGTGAGTTAGAGGAGGTTTTAAAATGGCTCAAGAGCACACACAAACTCATCAAGTGCAACCCTAATATTTCCTGGGTATTTCAAACAATCTGTGTGATTGACCTTAAAGTTCCTCTGGCTTTTCATACTCACAAGTAATTTCTCTTATGTGGGTAAGAGAGAACATTCAATTCTGCTTGTCTAGGCTTCTCAGAGTATTAGAGTTACATGAGGGAAAAGGTAAAAGCACAAGTTGACTAATGAAATCTGTGAGAATGTGCTTTTTTGTCTAAATATTGGAGTGATTGTCAAGGAGACAGAAGCTCTGACCGTATTTCACCATCAAATTATGATTGTCATTGTTCATAGACTAAAAGAAATCTGACAGGCATCCTAAGATTTAAGATTCTTAAGTATCTTTTCAATGACATATTTCAGTGCATGTGATTACTGAAATTACAACATGATCTATTTCACACTGCCCCCCTTCCCCTTCTAATTTAAACATGTTATCTATCAAGCTCTCATTAGAGAGGTTAAATCTTATCAAGCTATTCTTAAGCAACTCCAAGTCTATTTTCAAATCAAGAATCACCAAAAGAGTAGTACTGACGACGATCAATCAAAACATTTAAAGTACTTTACAAGAGCAGCAGAAAGTTTGCATATATCTTGGATAGAATTTACCCATATGCTTCTGTTCATTTGGTTGCCATGCAGTGCTTGGCAAACAAGGTCAAAATTCACAACACCAGTATTTGTATAAAGACACTGTAGTATCTATAACTTGGCACTACAGGTGAAGTTCACACTTAGGAGGAAGTAATTCTCCAAGTTACTCTCCTGTTACTCTCCTGTTACTCTCAACAAACTTTTAAGCTGCCTGGGGCTACACTTTAGGATGCGATACCAAACTGACATATTGTCTAACATTTGAGCATTGTCATGCTCAAAAAAATCCGTGCCCCTGTTGATGTGTTTTGCATATAGGAAAGGGAATTTTAGATCCTCCCACACTGACCTCAGTTTGCTCCCAAGATGCCTGAACCTAATAATAAGAAATATAGTTGTAGCTCAGTGCCTAGGTGAAACTGTTTCCCTCAGCTCAGAGACAATGGCTGACTATTACAGAGAGCACACGACATGTGCATATGCACAACCTCACATTCTCCAAGATTTTAAATTAATAGTACAGATATATGGCTTAGCAACTGATTTGGAATGAATTTATGAGAAGTATCAAAACAGCAATAACTCACCACATATGACATCATAACCTCTACACAGCTATGTATCTTGGTTCCCTCTCCCTCAACATTTCATTACCCTGCAAGTGAAGACTTGGCTGAAAATCTGAAAAGCCTCATCATATATCCAGCCACATGTGCATGGCTAAAACACCTGCAGGCAGTTGTTTTAAGGCACAGAGATGTCTAGCATGTGTATGGATTTCCTCCCCATAATCTGTGCAGGTTTAACTACAGCCACGGAGAGAAATTACCAAGAGATTCCCCTCTTGTACTAAAGTATTTGCTTCCAACACAGTATTTCTAACCTACACATCAGAGAAACCCTTCTTTAGAGTGATTGAAAAATCTTTTTTATTAAGCTTATGAAACTTGGGAATGGGCAAGAAACAAGAGTTATCTTTTTTATTAGGAAATAATACAATAGCATTAAAAAAATAGGTTTATCTCAAAATTCATTAATTAGGGCAGTTCAAAGCACCTGCAACATGGTATTAAATATTTTGCTTTGGAAGTTTAGAAAATTCTTTCAAGTCCATGAAGAAAAAACCATAAGAAAACAAGTAAAAACTTCCGGTAAGGAATGTGCTACTTCATTTACTTAGAAGAATATAAAACCATTCATATTTTGGCTTTTGCTTTTCATTTCAGTCTTTGCTCCATCACCATACTTAAAAAATACTTCCAATGAAAGGTAGTTTGAACTTTACAGATCAGAACTTGCTCTTGCACCTCTATTTATTTAAAAGCATTTTCTGAAGATCCCATTAATATTCAGTGTTATCAGAATAATTCTGTTTTAATTTTAAACAACTCATATTCCATAAGCTACAATAGTTATATAGATTTTAAAACTGGGTTCCCTACTGCCAAGACCTGATTTTAGAAATCAGATGTTCTTTACCTTCCAAAATTCTCTAAACGGAATTGAAGTGATGCACAACTTTTTAACCTACCTTAGAAACTGGTATTTTCTCAAATTGCTGCAGAATAGCTCTACATTTTCTCTCACATACATAAAAACAAATCCTGAACAACCCATAGAACTTCACAGCAGCAGTATCAAAGCTTTCCCTTTCCTGCCTGTGCTACTGAAAAACAAAATGACAGAGTAAGACTCAACTCCCTGGTGAAACACTGTAGCTCCTTTAGGTGACATGTTCACAAAAAAACCTCAGTTTAGATCCTAAATATTAATCTGTCTGGAAAATCCTGCCTCCATTCAGGATGGAAGATTTGAGGTTACAAGTGCATTCCTGCTTGTGAAAGAAACATTCCTTTTCCTACACACACCTTCCACTTTCTGCATTCCCAGGTACCATATCAACCACAGCAAGCTGGCATCTATTCTCATTGACAAAGTCACTTCTAGAACTCTTTGAAATTTTCTTTTTACTCTGCAAAACATACCAGAATTTTGCATTTTTTCTTTATTTGTTAATTGCAGTCTATGTTTTAGCTTCTTGTGGGAAGAACTTCTCCCCAACTTCCTAAATTATTGTTCCTACATCTTGTAAATGAATGCTATCTCCAAATCTTGCAAACTATTTTAACTAGTTCATTTCATCCAGAAATTTCATCTGAAGAACCATCTTCCCTAAACACGCAGAGAGCAGGAAAAAACCCCCTAAATAAATTTTTAAGAGTTGGCAGGATAAAATTAACAGACATTAACAACACATCAAACTCACTCTCCTTTGTGGCATTTCCTGATGTTCTAATTCTTCTCATAATAGTCTCATGATTTTCTATTTCATCTCATTCTCTTTTGAATAAAGCCATTATACTCCTTTATAACAAACAGATTTTTCAACACAAAAAAAATAATTTAGTTGACAACTTCTCTTTCACTTTACTACTGAACTCACCCTGGTAAAGGAATTACATTTTATGTTGACAGTGGAACAAAAGTGAAGAGGAAACAACAGCAAAGGGACTCCTTCAGTTATCGTCCACACTTCTACTGCCATTGTTATCTGGAATCAGATTACAGAGTGGAGGCAAACTTTACATCCACAATTATCAGCTGAGTGGAGGTCTACATATCTCCTTTTTACCTTACTGTAATTTCACCTGTGATTTCTTTTTCTTGACCTATCATGTACTTTACATCAGTAATGGCTGGCATTTGACAGCACCAAATTGCTTCTGAATGATGTAATAGAGAGCAACGTAGAACAAATAGATTATATATAAGCTTCCCCCCCCCCCCCCCCCCATGAAATTTATCATTCACTACCTTTAAGACAAACACAATCTGCCAAATTAATTAATTATGTGGATCTGGGAGGGATGGTTTGTTTGGTGTGTCTGGAGGGGGTGTTTGCCCACCTCTTGGCTTTAAGACAGACTCCAATTCTTCCACTGGGCCCCAAGGGATTATTTCCATTGAGCCCACTCCTTTTATTTCAAGGAAACAAAATTTCCTGTTAAACCTGGCTGCTCCCACTAACAATTCAGCAAAAAGAAAAACCCATCCAGAAGTTGCCTCTCTCCTGTGAGAGAGGTAGAGCTGGGATAGATGCAGTTTTTCTAAGCACAACTGACTGAAGCCACTACAGTCTCTGCTCCTGCAGTGGTGGGAGCAGAGAAACCCAAGCCAGAGTGGGGAAATTCAGCACAGTGGTGTGGCAGCCCTGCAGTTTTAGTATGCACATATTCTCACTCCTCTCAGGCACAACACAAACACTAACTTAGTTCACTAGGAGATGTGAGAAGCCATGTCTAGTAATAGAAATGGTTTTGAAAGAGGCAACTTGGGCCACGTGCTCTTTCCACGTCTCTCTACGTGGCCTGACACTGAGCAAAAGTGAAAAAACAAATCAGAGATTGCAGTCTTGTTTGGTCTTTAAGTAGACATCAGAAGGTTGTTGCATCCCCCTCTGTAAGCATTCCTGTGAAAGGACTTGTATTCACCAGCCTTACATTTTTTCAGCCTACTGTGCTAAATATCATCATTGCAATTGGAGGCAGTCTAACAGAACTGCAATACAAATCTGTTTCACTTGAGAAGCAAAGTCTACGGTTCCTTAGGTTTTATAACACAGCACTTAGTACAAATTCACTGAATTTTTCCAATGCTTCACTATGTGATTTTAGGAGCCTATTTTCCCTAGTGGCACGCAAGTACTAAAATTGCACTACATTGCATTTTGCTCTCAGTGGGTGGGAAAGTGAATACTCAATGGGTTATTTTCCATTCTTTATTTTGGTTTTATGCAGCCACAGGTGGGGGGTCTTTCAGGTGGCTGCCTAGGTTTAGTAAGCACTTTAGAGTCATAGACAAAAAGGGTCTTAGAAAACATATCAGTGTCAATCACACAGTAAAAGAAATTCATTCTGTGTAAATAGAAACAATTTTCAAGATATCTCAGACTGTAAAAGGTAACACAATGAATATCAACAAAAAAAGGATCAGCCATCCTCCGTTTGGTAAAGGACATAAAACAATAGCACTTGTTTATACTTATTATTTACCTCTCTGTCTCCTCCCTTTCTTCTCCCCAGGTGTGATCTCTCCGCTTAAGGGCATACAAAGTTAGTGAAGGATGTCATGGGGCTTTCTATCATTTACTTGTCTTACAATGAGGTTATTAACAGACCACAAAAATATTACAAAACAGGAAAAAAAGGAAGCCATCAACCTACTTATCATTTGCTTTCAGAGCTCTGCAAGCAACTTTGATCAGTAAATATATCATTAGATCATGAATACAGATATTCATATCCAGTAAGAAGTTGACAGATTTCTCTTCTTGCATAAGATGCAATGAAATCCTACAAAGTTACCCCTTTCTTTCCTGAAATCAAATTTAAGAAAGGACCCTTCACCCACTTCTAGCACAGCCCACAGTCTGAAAAAGGAAATGTGAAGTACATTGCATCTTTTTGGCTGTTCATAGTTTGAAAGACACATAAGATGTTACGGCAAGATGTGCATGCTATAAAGAACAAACACACAAGGGGATAAAATAGTTTCACTGCTGTTATGCAGATGGCTGCCCTTCTGACTGTGGAGGAAATTTCTTCCCTCCCCCATTTTTTAAAGCAGACTTCTACATGAATTGACTATGTGGGAATTAGTGCTTAATCAGATGACAGCCACATCCTCTTCATTCAGGTCAGTAACACGAACTACAGGGCAGTGGCCAAAGTCACGTAAGTATTCCACCCATAATTTCCTGTTAAAAAGCCTAAATTCACAGAGAAACACAGCTCAAAATTATTTTAATCATGAGAAATATGAAGAACAATGAACAATATTCAGATGCAGTACTACTTTCTGTGGGCATGTCATTTTCTCAATAGAAGGCTCAGTTACTTAAAAACTGAATTGTACAAACTCAAAAATAAAATTCTATGTCCCATATGCTCAAAGGCCTATATTTGTGCATCTCAAATAGATAGTAGCCCAATAGACAAATTAGTTTTGATAAATAGTGATCCTGGTTTGTAAAATATTTTGTGACCATACAGTAATATCTGAGATGATATCAAGCAGTTTTATCTGCAAAAGCAAGAGTCTCTTGAAAATTTCCTCAAAAAATACATTAAATGTAACAATGAAAACTCAAATTCTCATTATAGATTCTAATTTTAATGAGAAAACACCATCTTTCACATTTCCAACATTCACTACACAGACCCTTAGCATGGGGCAGATATTCACTGCCCTTGGAATTAAAACATGCTAATACGAAAAAATATTCCAATGGAACATGCATCATAAAGGGTTTTTTCTTTTTTTCTTTAACCAGTAATATAAAGCTTTATGGTGTCTGTGTACTACAGAACAGTACAGGCTGTATAGAATATATCAACATGTGTCTATATGTTATTAAAAACAGTAAATTCCCATTTAAACAAGGGCTACAATCTGTGCTCTAAACACTCATTAATGGTTATGAATAAAAAAAAAAAGGGGGGGGCCTTGCAGCAGGTGTGCATATCTATGAATTTCAATACATTGTAAAACTGTCTGTAGCCAACAGCTTCACCATTTGGCCTTTCTGAGCTTGAAGACAGGCAATTTTTCATGATTTTACTATTTCTGGCCAAACAAAAAGTTTTTAATTAAATATACCACATGATTCCAGATGTTTGTTTATTTGTTCCAATGAGACCATAAAAATGCCTGAATGATAAAATTGGAGGACTCCTGCAAAAACAGGCTAGACTAGAGTGCTAACTGAAAATAGGGATCTCTCAGGAGATTGTATTTGCACAGCACTGGTGTGCTTTGAACCCAATTTCTTTGGAAGAGCTGTAATACTGTGGCTGATGACTGGAATTGTTTATTGTAAAAAATTATAAGGCCAAGTGGCAAATTTACTAGATCTTTTTTTTTTTAATTGCCAGCTGCATATACACTGCATCATTAGCTGTCCTGCATATCCAAAGAAGATTTTAGGTAGGCTTATGGGTTTGGATCCCAAATTTCCACTTATAGAAGCCAGTGTTTTCTATATATTTCTGCCACTTTTTAGTCATCCTGCTTGAGCATTCTTACGGTTTCTTACTGCCAGCATGACAAAATGAGCTATGTTGTGAAATATCAGACACTCTCTAGTCTACCAAAAATATGAAGTTATGTAATATTTACTCATTAATCACATTCCCTCTGATGTGACACTTGTATGGGTGACTTGGGCCTAGACTGCTAGTTTTGGCAAATATGGAAAAAGTTACAATGAAAAACCTCAGAATGACAAAAATATGGAAAATGGTGAAGTCTTCAACAGTCAGATCGGGGAATGTGCACTGTGGAAAAATGAAAGTCTCTATAACATTTGGAAAAAAATACTGACAATTACGAAAGTCTGCCTGAGTCTTAGAAAACTAAATCCCATTCGATACAGAATGGGAATTTTGTGCTCAACATCTGAGATATTTAATATTTTAATCTGAATTTGATTAACCACTTAATTACTCTCTTTTTCTCTTTTAAAATTTTCTTGCAGAGAAACACACATATTTTATTCCCACAGAGACATAGCACACCAGGAAGTGGTCCTCTCAGAACTTACTTCTGGTCAGCTCAATCACATCCCTTGGGTTCAGTTTCAAACCACAGAACAGAGAGAAGTCTCACAAATTAAAATATGCTGTCATTTAAAACCAAATCTTAACTTTTCTGGCCATCAAGAAAAGACTTTACACAAAACTGCAAGTCACTTTATATATCATCCCCACTTCATTTACCCCAACCTACTTTCACATGACTAGTTGCTCCCATCACTGCAATATACAAAAAGATAACAATATATTTTTATGCTGAAGTTTTAATTATCTACAGTATCCTGATTCAAGTCCAACATTCCTTGTATATACAGACAAAAAATTGTTGACCCTGTAAGTGACAAGAATATGAATCCAATGACCCAGAAAATTTATTTCTTGAACCACATTAGTCAAAGTCACACTCAAATCCAACTACAACTTTTTCCACATTTGGGAAAATCATTGTGCTTTACAGAGAAACATGTAGATGCTGGCAGAAATTATCACTACTGAGCACGTGAGGTAAATTGGTCCACTAACAACACAGCTATTGGTGGCAGTTCTATTCCAGTAAACAAATAAAATGGGTCTGAGGAAAGTGACTACATGAGACCCCTCCTTAACCTGTTCTGTCATGACTGCCCAGCAAAAAACCACTCCACAGCTGAAGGCTGAGCTGATCACATGTGTGATTATTGGACCACTCTGTTCCACTGAAACCCAAAATTTTGGATTGTGTGTCAGTCCACAAAACCAGGAGAGATGCCCAATGCATTTGCAGACTTGGCAAATACTAATAGATGGGTGGTTTTCTGTTACCAGCTAGAAGCATTTTACTGGAGGGCACTGCCCTAAGGAAGTGTGTCTTCTAACATTTCTCCCCACCTACTTTGTTCCACTCATTCCTTCTACTTATTCTTCCCACAAAGCAAACATCAGAAATACTGAGAAAGCAGCAAACTGGAATCCACTTTGGAAGGGAAAAATCATGGTCAGAGCTAAGAAACCAGGTGCACCACTGAATAAATAGAAATAAGTCAGTAAATTAGAAACTGACCTCAGCTCCTGGTGTAAGGTTTGGGGAGTCTATGGGTATCAGCAGGAGCCATCCAGCACAGGAATGAGACAAGCCTGCTCCACCTTTCTCCCAGCTGCACCAGAAGCATCTTGCACCAGAATTCTTTAACTTTCTGCCATTACCTTCTCACACATCTGGACTACAAAACCCCAAATCACCTCTGATGGATTTTTTTTTCTTTCACATTTCTTAAGTAAAGGGAACTAAGATCAGAAAACAGAATCTTTTCTTAATCAAGCCTTCTCTCACTCTGATATTAATCTATACCATCACTTTTCCTTCCATGCTTCTCGAGCTTCCATTAATGTCCATTTTCCAAACTAAAAACCAATGAACTAGAACTCAGTTTCTCACATCATACAGGCAAAGCACATGGGATTTATTTATTTTTATTTTTTTGTTTTTAACAGACTCCTTATTTTAGCATTCTCCCAGAGTGTCAAAAGAAGAGGATTTCCACCCACTCCCCTTGAGCCTAAGTCATGACCACATCACATCTCACTGTTGGGACATATTTCCTGGCACTAATAGGAAATGTCACAGCTTATTTAGCTTATTTTTGAGTGTTCCTTCCCTGGAAAACATGATCTTGTCTGTTCCATGCTATTGAGAATTTTTTCTTGTTTGTTTATTTTAAGGTTATTCATCTCATGATGAGAAGATCCTGGCCTAAGAAGTCTACAGTCTAGGACACACCATAACATCATACAGGTTAAAAAGGATTGGATTTTCACAGGACGCTTTATGTAAAACAATAAAGAAAATATCTCACTATGCACAGCATCTTTGCCTGATACAGAACTTTCACACAGTACATCTGCCTGAATATTCTTATTCATCCTATTCTTAGTTATTAAACAAGTTAAAGCAAATACATCCTATATACAGATATGGATACACTTGGTTAACTGAATGATAAAGTACTAACCCTGGGTTTTTGGGGCTTGGGTTTTTTTGACAGAATACAATGAGCTGCCTTATGCATATACAAGAAAAATCAATTGACAAGCATAAAGTGCAGTTCACACTAAGAAAACTAACTAATTATGATAAGTTGCTACATAAATTACTTTGCAACTTCCCCAGCAATCAATTTCAAACTCTAAATAAGCCTCTGGCTTGAAAACACCAGTACCTAACAAATGTGTCAATAACAGCAGAGAGGACCGCAATGATAATATAAACAGGATACTTGTCTCTCTGGAAGTAAGTTTTATGTAAACCAATTTCCTTTTCTTTTATGTCTGTGATTTAAAGACAGCATGGCTTTTCACAATGCACGTGTAAAATAAGAACTTTGTGTATTAACACTTATTACTAAGAGGTGCGTGTCAATTTTATAATTTTACTTCAAATATTTTAAAGTATTACATTAAAACTTTAGATCAAATTCTGGAAGGATTGATAGACATTATTAATTCCATATGAATCTAAGAATATTTATAATGTATGAGCAGGGTGAGCAAATTGAGACAGAACAGGTAAATCCCTGGAGGATAATCACTTTAATTATACTACTCCCTCTGGCTCTCCAAAATTTCTACTTTTTTCCTTCAACACCAGATCTTGAAAGTAGTTGATGTCCTTTGACACATACTAGATTGTGAATTCCTGCCCAACTGGATGGTCAAACCCTTGTTGTGCATTCCATAGTCCTTATAGTACTTTGTAAACTCCTACAAAGCTACTAGCTGGTTTTCTGTGTGGCAAGCCCTAACAATCAATCAGTAGGAATTTTGTATGAACACACCAGTCATCAGTGAAAATCTACCATGCCGAAGACTCTGAGTGCAATAGCACAGTATAATGATCACAGAATAGGACACATTGCAACTTCAGGTGTCTCTCTAACATTTTTTACAATTGTTTGCTTAAGAATGGGAAATTTTGGAAAGAATCTTCATTCCAAAAGAGACCTTCAGCACAACTCTGCTAGACAAAGAGAAGCTCAGAGCAAAAGGAACCTCTCATTTCCTTAGTTCAAAAAGGCTCTACAAATTACCTTTAGATGGTTAATAAGAAGTTTCAAAATATTCTGTAATTGGATTTCTGGCATGGGATTTGAATGCAGTTGATGACTTTCAAGACCAGATCATAAAACAAGACAACACATCTGTCAGTTGACTGAAACATACTGGTAAGAACAAATACCATTTTTTCATTTGGGCACTCATTATTCAAACATAAAACAATGTAATGACTGCACATACCAAAACACTTGGATAATTAACTGTATGGATACCAAAACAGGACAGTGGATTTGTTCAGAAAGTTTTTACAAGTTATAATAGATTAGAACTATTAAACCTTGGCCTAAATCCAAGCTAAGGTTCTAAAAACTACTTACATAAATACAGGCTTAGTTTTTAATGGAAACTGCTTCTTCTTCCTTTTACCAGTAAGCTCTGGGGTAGACTTACCACTGGTTTTTCCCAGAAATAGGAGCACAAGAAAAGGAGGAGTCATCTGTAAATTGTTACTGGAAACCAAATGGCTTTGGCAAATTAATATGTTCTCAAGTAAATCAGGTAATAGACAATGTTATAAAATAACTGTTTACACAAAAGGCATCCAGCACATGTTTTTGTATGGGAAAAACAGATTTTCATGATAGCCATGATTTAGTGATATTGCTTCTGAAGAGATAAAATGATAAATTACTATTTTCCCCATCAACTGGAGAACACCGCTCTTTTTTAGAAGGCAGTTTGAGTTTGAATGCTTATACATAAAGGCACATCCTTAGCAACGATGCCATTACAAAAAACCAAATATACAATCTGAGTGGGGCAAAGGGTGAAGGGCCTTTTTCCACACAATAGACAAATTATCCTTACAAATACATTATTATGACTGTAAAATTTCTTTTTCATCAATGTCAACTATGTTAAGAATTGAAGTTTCTATTTTAATATATGTACCCAGTTAATAAATTATCAATAAGTAACAGAAGGGTACCTAGGCCACATATAAAAACCACTAAAAAAAAATTATGTAAGCCCCAAAATTTTCGGGCCAATTTCTTCTAAAAGCCACTACATTTCATCACTTTTGTGTATTGGGAGCATGGCCATTTCTATTTAAAAACAACAATAAGTAACTGTTCTGTTTGATTTTTTTCCTTAAAGGTAGATCTGAAAAGCAGACAAGAATGTGGGGCTTATATATTTTATTTCACCAGAAAATTTGAAAGCTAGAACAATACAAGCAATGTATAGAATATAGAAACAAAAGAAGCACTTTGTATGACAGGAGGCTGTGTCTTCGAACTGACTTCTTTTAACTAGGTAAGAGAACTGCACAAACTTCACACAAGTAAATCATTGGGTTCTAAATCCATATAACGTAAAATGCAAAATCCTACTTTAACAAAGATCAAGGAAAGACCCTTAGAAGTTTGAGATCATTGTTTTGGAATCAAAAATGTAGCCAGCTATAAAATTATCACTTTGGGAGCCTTTTCTAACAGGATAGCAATTATATCACATAAACAATCAAGTCACATTGCTGTCAGATGTCCAAAATCTTAATAGAAAGCCTGTAGATTTTGCCCTGAAAAATATGAACAGTGGAACTGAGGTAAAAGTGGGTCTAAGCAACACTGGGAAAACCACTTTCCCAAGATGGACAAAAATTTTCTAAATCATAACAACCTGATACAATTTTTGTTTCTTTATGTACTTATATGCTCAAGCATCATAACACTCAATATAATATTTGCAGTGAGCATTTCATATCATTCCATGACGACATCACACTGTCATATGCTGCTTCTGTGGGCTTTGAAAGGGAGAGTGAGATTTTCACCATTTCTGAAACTGTCTGTACAAAATTTGCAGTCAGCCTAAAGGACCAGATTCTGACTAGAAATTACATACTGCATGCAGGAACACAAAAACTGTAAGACACATGGTGCAACCCATGCATAATTATATGTTTTTGGTCTCCCTGTAAAAAATCATAGCCAAACAGAGTGAGAAATGTCCAAGCAAAACTGTACCAATCAAATACATCCAGCCTGCTCCTGCTCCCCCTCCCAGTCCCCCAAAAATCAATCTACATCTGTACCAAACCATTTGCCAGACTTCAGGATTCTGGTAAACAAGTTTCTCCAGGGAAAAATAACACTCACAAACTCAGGGCATTCTTCATTCCAGTATGCATTGAAAACCGCCAATATTTACATATGCAACAGCTGATTCAATTCTACTTTACAACACTGCAAGCATTCCGTGAAGAAAAAAAAATTGAAGATATTCAGAACCTAAAATAGTATTTCATTCTTTCCTTGGAGATTTTTCTATTGACTGCCGTTAATCTTTTATGGGCTTGTGAACTTCAAAATTTTTCTTTGTATAATAGAAGTTGATTGAGGTAATGGGCCTTGCCAGCAGGTTGTTCTAAGCTTGGCACTGGTTCTGCCAACACCTGGAATTTTGGAAAGTGTCCTTAATTTTTTCCTTGTGAATACGTGTATATATATACACACACAGATATATACATCAACTTATCAAATCATGTTAACAATGTCTCTTTAAGGATCAATTTTACCCTTTCTTTGGATGACACTCCCTTCTCCATTCACTTTATTTATAACTGTGCTTAGTCACAAGGAAATCTGCAGCATATTTAGCATGCAGAGCATAGTATTTCTGGGAAGAGTAAAGATAGAAGTAATAAAAATTATGTGAACTGCTAAGGGTATAAAGTTGGTGATTTGGGCAATATAATTTTCCCCTTTCATGGCAAGGGGGCAGGCATTCTGAAACCCTGGTGAGGACAGTGGGTACTTGGAGCCTGGCAAGCTCCTGCTCTGAACAAACACCTGCTGGACAGGTCCGCAACACCTACTGCAGCCACACAACTGCTGTATTGCAAGAGGAGTCAATCAATAATGCATGCACACAGCTTTTGATGCTCAACACTACTGGCATTTCTTTTGTCAAGTCAGATAACAAAATCAGCCATGAAGCCACAATTCCAATACACTATCACCTAAATAAAAAATCTGAGGATATCTGGCTTTTAAGGGTATTTCTAAAATATTTTTATAGAACTTAGGTATTTTTCAAGATTCTGTCATTCTATTTATTGTGTTAGTAGACCCTAGCCATTTAATCCAACAACAGAAATGCTCAAAGGCAACATACCTATCTGAAAATCAAAGCTGCTTTTCTTGGAAATGGAGGGTGGAGAGGAAGGGCACTGGGTTGTGGGTTTTTCTGGGGGAAGAGGGTTTTTTTTAATCTCTGAAATCCAGGTGTGTGCTCATATTCAGGATTTTGTTGGTCTTTTCACTTTAAAAAGTATCAGTTTCTATGCAAGCTCACTGCTGGAATACAAGGCACCCAGAGCACTTCTAGGACATGTGATTTCCAGTGCACCATAGCAATCTACACCAGGGCCAGGATGTAACTTCATACTCATCCTCAGCTCCAGCACAACAACAGTGATACGGGCTGCAACAGATTAAGTTCCAATCAGCTGCTTTCCTCATCCTTCACACCTGAATCACAGATCCTTCTTCAGGTGCATTACCTGCCTGATTCTTTCAAAAGGTTTCAAGTAATATGGAATTCTGGTAAAGCTGCTTCCATCCTCTGTAGTGCTGCAGAATTTGAACACACATTAAAATTAGCCTACCATCAATTCGTAAGTATAAAGCTGACTTTGGTCCTGGTATCCCAAGCAAAACCTTCCTCTACACAAATGGTTTACATGATCAGTGTAGAATCAATGGGTAATGTGGGAAATAAGTAAGAGGATTGTTGCTCCAGTTTCAAGCTGAAAAAGTGCTGCAAGCTTTACAAATTTCTCCATTTTGAAAGAAGTGAAAAAGCTTGGAATGCACCCTTCCCAACTTGCTTTAGCTTTTCACCTGTTCCCTGAATTTTCTGTTTCATAGGTATGCAGAAGGAATTTGTGAATTTGCCCAAGGTGTTTTTTTAAGTTCTAAGGACCGATGAAAAAGGAAATTGAACACTGATCCACCTTTAATGTTGAAAAATGTTGAAAAAAAATCCCTTTTTATTGCAATGACAATGTGTTAACATTTCAAAATTATAGTCCTAAATTTCTAAACTGCCAAAAAGCTCTCACTTTAAAAATATTAGAAAGTTTACAAATTCTCTCAAAATTTCCAGTGCTGCATGTAATCATCTACTTAGCAATGTTTAAGTACTCTAATCTCTTCACATTTTTCTCTCTCTCACATACACACACACACACACAAAAATCACTGAGCGTTATTATCCATAGATTTATTTGCTTTCCCGGTAGACTACCTGTAAATCCTATTTAATATGAGTAAAAGTCTGTAGTCTTGACAGGTATGGTTTTCTCATATAGTGCTTGAAAGGCATGGTGATCTCTGTAAAGTGAAATGCAGCAGTAACTAATACAGGGAAGGCCTTAGAGCAAATCTTAGCACCTTGCAGCAGTTCACACCAATAAAATGTAGCTCGTACCTCTGTGGTTGGTGAGGTCCCTGGATCCAGCAGGCAGCGGTGTGTAGTGCATCTCTGGAGAGGCAGAGGCAGCAGCACTGGAGGCCTGTGTGACAAAACAAACACTCTCAGAGCTCTGAGTGGAGGTCAGGGAGGAGGCAAAGCGGATGCACCTGCAGGATGAGGGCTGTGATGTGGTTACAGGTGCACAGTTACCAGCCATGAAGGATTAATTTGTTTTTGTTAAGGCTGCTTGCCATTCCTCAAGGTTGCTGTACTCACAAGAGTTTACACAATGACATTATGTATCATTACTAAACGAATATTGTCATACAGCTGACAGCTTAAAAAAATTACCACCTTTGCCAGGAAATCTTTAGGCAATGTTAAAAATTTTCCTCTTGGTGAAACAGATTAATATTTACCTAAACGAAGTTGAGTGAGTCCACATGAAAGAAAGGAGATAGAAAATAGAAAGTTGGGCTAAGATACTGTACTTTTCAAATATAAAGAAAAAAATCCCAAATGTTTTTCCCATTCACTGCCCTGTGAACTAAATGAAGGGATCTATTAAAAATTAGAGTGCCTATAATGCAAAAAAAAAAAAAGTGTACAGGTATATAGAATTGTTAACAATAAACACCTAAAACTCACACCAGAAGTCTAACAAAAGAAATAAGTACCCAAGAGGACTTGCTCAGAACCCTTAAAAGCAAAATGTTAAGGGAGAAGAAGCCCAGATCTTTCTCCATAATATCTCAAGATCCTATGATTCCAATTTTAAAAGACTAGACTGAAGGGCTGTGGTTTACAATAAACTAACCTTCATTCCATTGGATGTTTCAGCTGAAGGAAAGATATATTAAAAAAATATAAAGCTAAAACAAACCACATTTACCATCTTCCTTTTTAGTTACAGAGCATCAGCGTTGCATTGTTAGGGAAAGATATGAAAATAAAAGATTGTGTTGGTGAATATGAATGATTGTCAGTTTTTAAAGTTCAGTTTAACTTAGATTGGTGGCATTGTAGTGATATGTCCAGTTTCAGATACAGAGTTTGCTCTGTAGTATTTACAGCCCACCCACTTCAACATAAAAAGATGATGTGTTTAAATAGAAGACACAAAGGACAGCGTTCACTGAAAGTTACATGATAATTTCTGATAGAAAAAATAAAGCAAAGAGAAAAATACCAAAGCTAAACTATTTTTGGAATCTCATGATAATTCACTAAAGGGAGTCTTGAGAAAATAATTGCTATCTTCTGTGCAGTTTGTTGCCTAATGATATATTGACTCCTAAGCTGCAAAAGTCAATCAAAGGAATCCACCTCAATCTTTCTTACTTTATAATTGAACATATCCTCAAAATTTATGAACCCCCAGCTCTCCATTGTCTGGTTTATATAAAAGTACAAAATAAGGCTATAGTGTTTTGGGGAAGAAAAAGCACAAATACTGATTCAATTCTTAATTACCAGACCAAGCCAGAGAACAATAATCAGAAATCCGTAACAATGAAATTTAATCATGGTAATAGTTTGTTAAAGGCTGCAACTTAGAAATCTTCCTTGTTGTAGCTGTTGTACTCCTAAATGATAGTACATAACACGTTAGGAGGTGACTGACTAGATCAGCATACTAAGCTTTTGCTTCTGGAGACCAGCCATCAATTTGTATGTCAGACCATAGTTATAATCCCATTTTTGTCCCTAGGAAAAACCAGGTCACTACATGAAGATGCATCATGCATCGAAACAAACGTCTTAACAGAACTTAACAGAGACAAGTTTCCCTAAACAGCAAGGATGCTACTTATTGGATATGAATAAAAATAGAGAATATCCTGCCTCTGCTGACTCACCAGTGATAATAAACCCTTTTCAGGGAACCTCTTGTTCAGAGACACATTGCTAAGACATGACTCTCACCTTCAGCCACAATGAATAATACCTTGATTTTGGTGAACTGCAAACCTGCAGCTCAATCTGCTCTGGACTGTGAATTATTGGAAATCTCTCTGATGACCAATATGAACCAAGGGCACATAGCATGTCAGGGGGAGAGATAGAAACCCCTTACACCCAGGTATGTGATATTTGAAACTAATTCCAAGAACAGGCATCTGTTCACAGCTACATGTTTCCTTTGGGTCAAGTAATTCTGGGTAAGAAAAGGAGAAAAACGTCACTATTTAACATCAGACTTCATCCTTGTAAATCACTCAAAAAAAACGAAGAATAAGTTGTCTCATACTGTACACTCTAGATGTTATCTGCCTATTCAAGTGTACTTATTTGGGACTCTGATAATAGTGAAGGTTTCTCTTTGGTACTTTTAATCTCAATTTAGACTGCTGACAGCTTGATGATAGCTTTTTCTAAAATTACTGGAAGAGACTTTGCCATTTCAGCAATATACCACTGAGTGAGCAAAATTCAAGAGCTTCTAAAAAGGATATTGGAGTGAAGGGGCAATTTAGCTTTATTTCCAATTTTTGGAAATGCAAGAACAGAAGGGTTTGTTTATTGGTGTTTTTCTGTTATTTTATGTACAGTATATAATTCCCTGTCAAATACAGAACAGTTTTCATTACCTTTGAGCTAAGCATTCAGTTAGAGCAACTTTAATTCTATGGAATATCATCCACGGTTAGGATTGTTTTGCACAAACACCACCTCAAGTTCCAAATCATGTTTCTGAGTAAGCCTGTGCACCAGCAGAAAGACAACTATTTGTTTTCCCTACCACATACTGACATTTGGCCCTAAGCTATTTTCCAAAGAGATTTGTATAGATTGCATTACTGTTCATATTCACAGGAATATTGTGACAGTGACAGCATTGACATGTGACAGTTATGTCTTCAAGTATTGGTGACATACGCATCAGAAGTTCTTCTTGCAGTGGAAAGTAACTATACATACAAGTGGCTTTGAAGAAAGCTGTTTAAACTAGTTGGTAGCTTCAATTTTATAGGACAGGCCCCAAAATAACTCAGTATAGGAATTCTAACAGTATTATTACAGAAGAAGCTTGTAGCTTTGCAAATCTTGAAGTAATCCAAGTTTTGCAGTCTATCATAGTACATGGCTCAAGACTTACAAGACAAATAAAGTCAGACTACTCACAGTTCCCCAAACACTTGCTAAACTGAGGTACTGCTCTTTACATTAACCTGTGTATTTTGTCCAAATTGCTGTCTTTGATACTAAATGGACTATAAAAAGAGTACCAGATTTGCAAAGCATGTTCATCAAAATTACAGACATTGTAGAAGGTGAAGCAGGAAAAAAACCAGCAAACCCACAACCAACCAAAAAAACCTACAACAAAACATCAAAAACTAAATTTGAGGGCAACAATACACCAATTTTTTAACTATTCAATCCTAGCAAATGGTCAGGTAAGAACAACTTTATTTGCAATGTATGCGCTTTTCTATGAACTTAGGAACCATACAGCCAGTAAAAAAAAAAAAAAGGGATGAAGTGTGAAAGAAGGGATAAAGGGACTAGAAAATGTGCAAAAGCAGGCCTGAGTGGAGCACTCCATATGGCAGAGTACAGCTAGTCTGGCTCTCCCCTCCCCAGTTGGGAGCTCAGCCAGAGGGCTCAAATGGGTTGGCTGGAGTTTGTCACCCACCTCAACACATTGGGCTGTTCTGGAAAACCAAGAGGTGGCACAGCATCCCTACCAGGAAAGGAGGCTGTTCTTGATGGAATGGGATTTCCCAATTTCCTTGCTCCACAGCCAAGCAGTCTGAGCTATGAGTTAGCAGTTGTCTTTGCTAAACCCCCAGCATAAATTAGAGTCACTTTAATGAACGGGGAAAAAATAACCCATTTAGAAGAAAATTGTCAGCCACACACCAACAACTAGCTCTCAAGAGTGGAGGAATCTAATTAGACTAAACAAAAGAAAAAGAAATTTGTTTAATCCCTGAATTCCACTTTTCAAGGAATAAAAAATGCAATACTTGGATGGTACTAGTAAGGGAACATCATGTGTAGTATCAGGATGTACTGTACATCTGCTGGATCAAAACAAATTTGTAGAGACCAATGATTCAAAAATAAAAATGCTGTGCTATTTTTGGCAACCACACAAGTTCCTTCAAATATTTCAGCTGTTGAAGGAAGTAAAGGGGGAACTCAGACAAGCCAATCCTCTTCGAATCATGGTTTGAGAAAGTAAAATTTAAATTACTCTGCTATCCAAATTATATCTCTCAACTAGATATTTCATTTTTATATTTCTAAACACAGGAATAAGCAAAAAAACCCACTTCTGAACTTTCAAATCTAATCAATAATACAAGTGTTTCAGCGATAATCAAGAGTATGACTTTGACCTTAGCAAATATTCATTCCAGATATTTTAGCAGCTTATTTTCAGATGTGGTGCTACTAATACAATAGCCAAATTAGGACAGTACTATTACAGTAGCATTAGGACAATAAGGAGAATAGTGCTCTTACATTTTGATTGGCCTCCCAATCTCAGCAACCTTTAACGAGAAAAGAAAGAGAATTTTTCTCATTTAACAGAAGTAGTGGAGCTTAAGATTCAAAGCATTTCAGATTCAAAGCATTCCCTTATTCTCTTATAAGAGAGATTATCACTTCTCACTTGAATTTCCTTTACCTTTTGGTTTTTACTTAATGTTAAATTGCAAGGTTGAAAGCAGGGATCAAAAATGCAAATGAACATCAGATAATTCTTATGCATTTAGGCTTAATTGAGTGTAATCGATATGTCTGGTATGCAGCCAAATTCAACTATTGTGAAAAGTACCTAATGTATGGACATTATTTTTGGACTACTGAATGCCAGAAAATAATGAGCTGGCATTCAGCTTTGGTGAATCAGCCCTTGAATTTTCATCTAAGAGCAGTTTTGAATTATTACTGAAGATAAGGTGTAAATGTGCAAGGGAATTTTATCCATGTTTCTCCCATGAATCATAAATGAGGAAAAAAATTACAGTCTAAATTGCACTTAAAAGGAATAAAGTCTTTTCATGTCATACATGATTTATCAAAATGATCTCATTTTAAGAGTACTGTGGTGTATCTTGATTAATAACATTAGTAAGCATGATGAATGGCCTCTTTAATGGTAACACAGAATTTATTGGCAAAATCCCTACTTGTACCAAAAGGGGTGGGAAGTAAAACACACGGCAGTTAGTAACTTGCAGAAATAGCTTAAGTAAACTCTCTGCTACGTATTTTGCATTTACATATCCTTGAAAATCCTTAATTTGAGTTTATTCTCAGGCTCATTCGGAAACAAGTTACAGGTATCACCTAATGGGGCAGCTCTAACCCCTACAAAAGTCACTGCAGTTCTCTGCAAAACAAGCTGAACTCTGCATGTACTGTAAGGGGATGTACTGTATTAAGGTCTTTCAAGAACATTGGTCACATCCCCTTATGACCTTTTTCAATATCCTCTTCATTTTGCCTTAATATCCTAAATGCTTCCCTTCTTCCATTACTCCATCTTACCCTCCCCCCCCCCTCTCTTTTTAAGCCTGCTCCAGCCTGCCCTAACTAATTTCCTTTTGGGCTGACAGATCAGAGGCCTTCCTACCACTGTTCCTTTTAGACCTGTGAAGCCCTCCTCGTAATCCTGCTGCTTGTCCACAATTAATCTTCCCAGTTGCCACATTATTAACACTACCACCCACAGACAGAGGATGCCTGAGCACGGCTGGACACTTGCTCCCCACTGGAGCATCACAGTTGTCAATCACACACTAGTCAGAAAGTTGCCTGCTGTCAACATCAGAGGATTTCATACTCTCCTACCCGCTGATCAAACATTTTTCTTCAGAAGATTAATTCAGAGTCCCCACCCATTTCCTCCCATATCCTCTTTCCCTTTTAGGTTTACTCAATGATCCATCTTCTGTATGGAAAAGGAAGCAGTGTATAATAGAAATCCTTTCAAAACAAAAGTTCAGCAAAACTAAATTTAAATCCCAGCTGTTATCAACCTCTTCCCCCCTGTGCAAGTTAAACACCTTAAAGAGCTTGGATTAGACCTAGTCACAAATGCCTTTCTTTGATCAAAGGCTCCAAGACTTTACACAAATATAATCACAAGGCAACGACTGCATCTAAGGAGCCTGAATTGATTTGTTCTACTGTAACATATAGCATACAAAAACACCCGTTAGGCTTTTTGACTTCCAAGACCATTCTTTTTCAACTTATATCACTCAAAAGCCAAGAATTTCAGCATCTTCTTAATATTTTTTCAAGGTCATTAAATAAAAAGTGAACTTCTTGCACAGTGTTTGCCTTCACTTTATAAAAAGTGCATCTCAACTGCTTACAGTTAAAAGCAGAAGGATACAAGAGATTCTTCAGCTCAGGTTCAGTTTAATGAGTTGAAGGGAAGTAACTATTATCACCTCTCCCCAGTCATATGCCGCATTCTAATATATTCATTTTTTACAAATTAAAGCTTACTGCTCAAGTGGCTCAGTATCTCTCATTACAGTAGTTAACAAAATCTGTCCCTAAAGGAGCACTTTAACATGCTAGCCACACAACAGTGAATGAAAGCAATATCCATTAATATAATCCAGCAATCTATTCACTGTAAAACATAACGTTAGGTTTTAAAATAACAATAAATTAATTTCAAACCACACTACAAAATACACTCAAAGTTGCTTAATCATACTCATCCCTCAAATAGATTTCTTAATGTTTTCTCGTCTCTTAGGTTGGTACTAATAAAAATCAAGAACTCAACAAGAGACCCCCAGAAGTATAAAACCCTACAGAAAAATCTGCTGGCCTTGAATCCTAATCTAAGATTTGGACAGTAATTCCAAACAATTATTATATGTTCTACCTTACATTTCTCTGCCAGCATCTTTACCTCCATATTCTGAGAACACACATTCTACCTTCTTTTCATTTACACTATGCAGGATTCAATGGGCTCACACACTAGTAAAATAAAGCTTAAGGACAAAGCAAATAACAAATAAGTCTGTCATACCCCAAACCACGAAACTCTGCAATTCTCTGTTGCTAGAGAATTCTGAGTTGTCATAGACAACTATTCTTTGAAGTTCCTTGTGAAGTGAACCACAAATGAATTTTGAGATGCTAGGAGATGCTAACCTTTTTCTAAGTCCCCATCTCACCAACATCCAAACGCGACATTTATTGAATTTCACTCATCCAACAGTTCTGAAGGAGTGAAAGAGAAATATGGAGTTCTTAGAGATTACAGCATCAACAGAAGGTGCCAAAAGCATAGGTAAACCAATGTGAAGGGAACTACTCTGACAATGTATTAGATTCCAAGTTTTCTTCAGTCATTCCCTGCAATATTTTTCAACCAATTACATCACAGCTACAAAACATAGCAGTAGTGGAGTAAGTGCCAGGATTCCTGCTATGCTATGGCATAGTAACTGTATATAAGCTCCATACAAACACTGATGCAGAACTCAAATACACATTACACATGACACTGTAACTCATTACTTTTCATAGCCCTTTATTTTGAAAGAAGGTAAGTCAGAACTTCCCCACCTCCTTTTGCCAATCTGACACCCATAGAATCTTCAAAAGCAAAGACAAAACCATCAAGCTAAGTTGCTTCTTTAGATAGGAACTTCCAAGACTGTTGCATAAATTAAATCAGTAATGTAATATCATCGCTTGCAAGCACATTCAATGATAACCAGAGGAATGCAGAACAGTGTATACATTTCACAGGCCATGCATAATTTTTTGCAATGCTAGAGCACTTATTTTGCTTTGCTATTCATTCTGATACCTGCTGCTTGCCTTAGCTTTTTAGGAAGCATGGGAAAATGTTGCAAAAACATGAAAGCTATCTCCTAAAAAGTATAATGTAACAGTACTTTAATAACTGTTACTAAGTTGTGATGACCCCCTTACTTAACAGGCACAGAAATTAAGAAATTGGAAGGTTAAAAACGCTTTCAAGGCATCATCATTTTGTCATGGGGTAATAGAACCGAATTGCAGTTCAAACCTCTTGTCACTCTATTCAGTCAGCAGAAGGGGGTGCTGCAGTGTAACCTATTTAAAATGCAAATAGAGTAACTTTTGTAACAGCAGATTAAAACTAGCATTTTATTCACTTGGCATACCCACAGCACACTGAATGCTGGAATCAGACTTGTCACTGCACACCGCAGGTTATTAATAGAGCTCAGAATGGTGTTGCTAAATGTGCAAGTTAAAAGCAAATAAACAAAAATGGATTTATCTGTGGTATTTGTTCTCCCAGAGAATTCAGCAAGGCCTGCCTCACACTGCATACTTGTTTATCCAAGATCACTGAGGCTCAATTTCATTGTTTTTTTTTCTTTTTTCTTTAATTATGTGATTGACAGCCAATTACCACAGTCAGAGATTCTGGGATATGTGATCTATAACACTAATATTATAGAGAAAACCACATTTTTTTTCAGCCTGGACAAATATATACATATACAGGAAAGACTCTATGGTGCACAACTGCTTCTCTTTAATAGGCCTTTCTGGACTCCCGTGAACTACCACCACATGAAAAAACACAAAGTTAAAGGGTTCAGCAGAACCAAATCAACACATTGTGCTATGGCTTTACACTTCATCTTCCTACAATGTCAGGTGTCAGGGCAGGCAAATGGGTTTCCCCTCTATATTCCGGCCAATTCCTCTGTTCTTCATCTCGATCTCTCAGAGATTCATCAAAAATGCGATTTAATTACATCTCCTCCCCTCCTCCCCCTCCCCAAAAAAGTGTAAACATGACTCCTTTTTATCTCCTGATACATCTGGACAAGTAGACAATGTGCTAAAACAAAATAAATCTGCCCTGACAGTCACATCAAAGGGTTCAGCTAGGGGCTTGCAGCTACTTAAGGCACAGGAATGTTGTTGCTAAGCATCGCTCTACAACCTATCAGTCTCTTAAAGAAGAGCTTTTTTCTTTCAGAGGGAGATGAGGAAAGCTGGAGAGTGGGAACCAGACTGCAAAGGGAGATTGGGGATTTTGGAGGATTTTAAAGCTTAAAGTGAATTGTGTGAAGAAAAGGGGGTTTGTTTTGTTTTGTTTTGCCTCTTGACATACAGTCCACATTTGGGGGGAAGGAAAATAGGGAAAGAAGGAGGGGTTAAAGCTTGTTGATGAAACATCTTGTGAATTATCCCTTTGGATAAAACCAAGAAAAGTCTTTGATATCCTTTTTCAAATCCCTGTACTTACTGTAGATCTGAAACAGAAAGATTATGACCAAAAGTAATAGGGCTGGGATACCAAGTCTGTTAAAAATAAATTGTGAAATGCATCCCATGCCCTGCTTTACTGCCAAGCATTTGACAAATATGTGTATGTTCCTGCAGAGGTGAAGCCCAGAACAATGTCCATATCTAATAAACATGCTCTACAGAGAAAGGAAACTTTTGATACATATGCACATAGCACAATTTGATGCTCAATTTACTAGTGAAAACTGTTCCCTTTAGGGAAAAGGTTCACTGAAACCTTCAGTTTTCCACACCGTGCCTTGCCGGACTTGATTTGCATGTTTAGTGCTTAAACCTCCAAAGGAAGGTAAAACCATCCTAAACCAGACTTTAGGACTCTACTCATTCAGAACACAGCCACAATTAAATGGACAGCTGAAAATTCCAATTATGCTGCCTCTCAAAGACGTAGAAACATATCCAAGGCCAATAGACAATCCAGCCTGGAAAACATCAAACACTCAGTTTCAAAGCTTAATTACCCTGAAGGTAAGCTAAGAAAACCAGTAGTTTGGTTACAGCAACACTGAGGTGTTAACATACTTTGGGCTTTTAAAAACAGCTTAAAAAAAATCCTCTTTCCTTTTTAAAAATTAAACAAAGAAAATATGAAATGGACTCATTCTACATGCAGGGTAACTATCAAGAACATGAACAATTACTGAGCCCATGATATTACACAAATAAATAACACTTAGCATTATCTTCAGCACGACCATATTTATTAAACAGTGACTGAGGGCAGCAGTAACCATTTTTATTGTCCCATACAGCTCTTATTTTCTAATTAAACAGAAGGTTATTTCCACTGCCAATGCAGCCATTTATCTTATTTGAGTGTTACATAATATTTTTTGCCAGCCAAGCCTGACTATAAAATGTTCTGTGTGGTGAACTGTGGCCCAACTTGCTTTCCTGTTTGGTAATCATAGAAATGGGCCATTTCGTGCTGTGTTAATAAATAAACTTTTTGCAATTTCTCCTAAAACATGATAAAGCTTATACTTTGTCCTTCCCTCTAGCTTCAATACAAGGGCAATGAGCTGTATTATTAAAGATATAGGTCAAGCAAACCTGATGATTTCAATCCTGTGGGGTGCTTTAGAAACTATTGTCATATTACTGAGATCATTCTGCTGTTCCTAATTATTCCTCTTGGTTGCCTCACATTTCAAGTGATTTCTCTCACACTTATGTCAAAATTTATAAGCTGCTCCCTGTAACAACACTACATTATTTCCTCACTTGTTAGGGTAATATAGGACAGAAACTAGGAGAATGCTTTAATCTAGCTGACAAGGATAATGTAGTCTAGAAATGTAATAAACTTTGCATTCTACTACAAAGTTGTGGGTTTTCTCCCTACCATGAAACATTTCATATAGATAGACATCTTAGAAAAACTAATTGCTACAATAACTTGCATATCCTCTTATCTGAGTTGCTTTTATCAGGAAAAATGTATCAGCATTAAAGCGTTCACTCCAATAGCTTGTGCATTCTCCTTATTCCCATAATTGCTATTCTGCAACATTCTGTTGACTGTACTGTAAAACTACATGCTGCTCAAGGAAACCTATTTCCAAGAAATCTGTGCATCACCCTAACAGTGCAAAACATTTGTAATTAACAGGCTGGGCTTTAACAGTGCTGTAACACATCTCAGGCTGACTGGCACAAAATTTTATTTGCACTAAGTAGCTTGAGACTGGGAAAACATAAAATCTACTTTATGTGATAGCTCCATGTTCTATAGTGGTTATTTTGAAGGATTTCAGAATGTAAGGAAAGCTGCCAGTGGAAAAGGTAGTCTAATGAAACATTTGAATTTTAAAGCCAGTGTGGATACTGCTTACTGAGGGAGCTAACCTATTTCCTTCAGAACATACTAAGGTTACAAAATTATGCTACCTTCCTCCCCTACCCTCACAGAAACAAACAAAGAAAAAATCCCCAATAAACAAACTAAAACAAAGTTCCAGTTAGAAAATATCATATGAGTAACTCAAACATGACATCCATACTAATATTTCTAGGGATATTTTTGGTGAATTTGTTTGTACTAGCAATTTGCTGTGTTTGTCAAATGTCCAATGGCTTTTAAAATGCTTTTAGTCAGCAGCAAACTGAAAAAAAACCCAGATCACAATAATACAAGTCCAGAGTATCAAAGTCATCAAACAATAAAATAGGAATAGGAGCACTGGTCTATAATGGCAGCCCTTAAAGGGACTTCTCCAGATAAATGAAAAACAATACTTAATTGAGCATGCACATAGGAAACAGAGAAGATTCAGATTCACAGATGAAGCCAGTGTTGTCCCCATCAGAAATACTCGCTGACAGCATTGTCAGGGAAGAGAAAGGTAAATAGCAATAATTTCTGGTTTTTCTGGATTTGTATCTGTTCCTACTTCTGTCTCTTCTGTCTTCCTCCCAAGAGCTGATGACCTGACTGAAGGTAAACTTCACATGGTTTGAGGTGTGTGGGTGGGGAGGGATCAAGATGCAGAAACAGTATCTTCTGACGGTTTTTACTTCTGGATCCCAATTAGAAGAACTGGAGTCCTTGCCATGGCCTGAGAGCTGCCAAGGTGAACTATTCATACATTTGTAAAGGGAGATTTCCCTATTCTAGGGAAATCTGTCCCAGACAGAAGATCCAGCATGTGTGAAAGACACACTTTAGCTCTTTTGTCTTTTCAGCTACCATCTCTCAATATGTAAAATTATCCTGAAAGCTGATGATTTTATAAGTGTATCTATGCTCAGATTTGTTTCCATAGTGGATAGCCACAAGAGAGTAAATGCAACAGCCGCATCTAGAAATTTAAAGAAAGACATTTATGCCTTACCTTATGGCTTCAGAATACAAACACTGAAATTTTAAGGATATAAAGGGTGTGATTAATCAATATCTTATTAACTTGTAAAGCATCTGCTTCAAGAACAGAAACAATCTCTGATGGAAATGATTAACCACAGGAGCAGGAATTAATTTTAGGATTTTCACGAATGAATGCATGAAAGATAAGAAATCATACACAAAGGCATTAAACTACAAAAGAGTAGTTCTCCATCAGTATATTTTTTACATACTTTTTGGTGAATCAAAATAAACAAGCGGAAGACACTGGACACTATAAAAAGAAAAGGCAATCAAAATACTTATGGCAAATGTAATTGTATCAATTTGTTAAAACTTCAGTTTTGTAGAAACACAAAACTGGGGTATAGAAAAATACTGTCACAGCACTTTTGCTTTAGATTTTCTTAACTCTAATATCCTACATAAAGTATTTCAGACCTGTTTGAGACTTCTTTCCATGTTTACATATCAGAAATGCCTAACAAGTGGGAGCACTGCATAACATAGCTAACCTAACTAATTTTTATAATTACTTTTCTTGAATTCATTCATAATTAATGCCCACTTGAAAGATACCTTCATCCTGAATGAGAGGAGAGAAAAAACAGCAGGAGAGTTGATTTATCTCAAGATGTGTTTTCCAAGCTCTGTGTGGACCTTTGGAGTTCCGTCTGGCCATGAAATACTGGTGAGGTTTTCTTCCTTGATGCGATGGATTTAATGAACATTGTCCTAAAATACATTGGGTTCTGTCTCTTCAAGAGGCTTTCTATGCCCCAGTTGAAGAAATGCTCTAACTACTTGTCAATAAAATCCAGAAAGCACTTAACAAAGTTTATCCCTCAGCTCAAAAAACTGTTCCCCCAACTTTGCAAAACTTCAGGACATGCTACAATTCAGAGATGAGGAGAAGCTTTTTTGTCAAACAGGGTGACTGCTCATTTATAGGGCTGCTGAACTTTTCTTGGTTTCAGCTGTTACCATGGTTACTTACACAGTTGACGTGCACTGAGCACTTCCAGTCTTGGCTAAAAAAACTGCCATCTATGTACAGTCTGTCACAATTTTGGGAAATCTGTTCCAACAAATCAGTGCTGCAATTACAATTGTTCTTTTTTTCTATCCTGAGTGTGTAAGCTTCAGTTGCAACAGCTGGTTCTTCTCATATCCACTGCCCATATTAGATGGAAACTCCAAATCCTGCTGCTGTTCACTTGAGGTGCTACTATTGAAATACTGTGATCAACTCTTCACACCCCCTTGGCTACCCAAGATAGACAGAATTTCCTGGAATTTCTCACCATAACAGGTCATCCAGTCTTTTATCACAAATGAGAGATCATTTGCCTTGCTCCCTCCATTCTGTCTTCAGTGTCCCATCAACATTTCTAGAACCAGAGACTTACCCAAATCTAAACACGGTCTACCAGTAGCTGTTGTACCACCAAAATGTACTACTATAATGTTTAAATTTCCCCTCTTACTTGATACCCTAAAGAGTATCAGATGCCTCTGCTGAAATCTAATTGTTTTATGTTTTATCTCACTCATAAAAAGGTTACACAGCACTGGGCAAAAACCTGATCTCCATGGAAGCATGTCTACTTTATCAGCATAAAAACTGTTCACTGGTACTTAATTCACTGAACATACACCACATTGAATTTTTACTATTCTACTTCCTTTAACAAAATAATATATTTCATGTTTGGTAATTATACTACAAAAACTAATTGAAATCCTTGTTGTTATCAATAGTGCTTGCACTGACCAAAGAGATGGGCTAAAGAAACACATCTTTCTTCCCCTCTTCTTGTCATTTGTCTCTCATTCTTTCCACCTGCAGCTGAATCTGCCTCTTGTCAATAAGATGACACTTTTGGACAAAGCATTAAATGACAGAAAGTAATAAACACATTGTGAATTGTAATATTGTCCACAGAATTTGAAGGTATTGTCATTTCATAATATTAGAAACGTCAAAGGAACTCCAAAATTTACAGATAGAAGCATGGATCACTAAACTGGGTGACTAGAAGGTGTGGAAAAAATATTTTCCTTTTCCATACCCCAAATATAAAAATCTGGGTAGCAATAATACTGCTACCCCAGGCAGACAACTCAAAATTACTTCAGATGAAGTAAAACTACTAAGGAACTGAAAAAGAGAATATAAGACTGGGTTATGCAGTGGGTAACTTCAAGAGCTGCTTGCATTCATGTCTGGACTACAACCAAGTGCATACAGTAATTGTGTAAAATGAAAACGATCCAAAATTATTCCACTGCACTTACAAAAATCACAAAACCACAGAACTGGTCAGGTTGGAAAAGTCATCAGGTCCCACCTCCCTGCTCAAACAGGCTTATCCCAGAGCACATGGCACAGGATTGAGCCCAGACAGTTTTTGAGTATCTTCAGTGAGGGAGACTCCACAGCCTCTCTGGACAATTTGTTCCACTGCTCAGTCACCTGCACATTAGAATTCTTCCTCATATTTAGGTACAACTTCCTGCCCATTGCCTCGTTCTAATGGAGTCACTTTTTCCTGTTTTCCTGTGTTTATTGTTGTTGTGTTTGGCTTTCAATGGATTTTTTCTTTTATCTATTAATACAGAAATGGAACATAGGGGTTGTAGTAGAAAATACAACATATAGGTCTACTTTCTAGAACAATGAGTGAATTGTTCTATAACCACAAATTCTCAGACACCATAATGAAACAAAATGAAAAGAGCCAGTTTTCATATCTCTGTCTCCTCTGCTCCACTCTTCCAGCTTCAGGTGCGGAATGATAAATAAATATTACGGCAAATATCTTCAGACATTTATATTTTAAAAAAACAATTTATTTCCAGTCACAGCTATTCTAAAACTTGTGGAAGAAATGCTAGAAAAACATCATTCACATCATTCTGTAGTTTTAGCATTGGACTCTGGTCTCAGCACCCACCTTGTGGCATAACCTTTTTTGTTAATATTATCTCTATGGGCTGCATAAAGTATCAAAGTTAAACAACCCAAGATGACATATTTTGACTAGTCACATCACAATTCATTTTCTATTACTCATAACTTTAGATTAAGTTATTAGAAACAGATTGATGCACCAAAGGTTTTACACTTTGCAACAGAATTGCTCCACCAGTGTTATGTAAAAAAACTGAAACTGCTCAGTTCCTTAAAATGCAACTGTTGCATCTGGAGTTCACTTATTTTCACTCATTAAAGTACTGATATGCTAAAAGATGCTTTTTTTTCCCCTTCCACTGAATCCGGCACTTTAGCTGCGATATGATTTTATTACTCAGAAATACTTTATTACTGCAATAAAACTGCACTTTCTTCTTTTCCACTGTCTCACCTAATAGTGAACATTAAATCAAAAAACTGAAGTCAAAAGCCCTGTTGATTCCACAGGCAGGAGATTACACGTTAATAGTGCAGTGCAGTACAGCAGAGCAGGAAAAGAAAAATGTCCTCAGCAGTTTACATAGTTAAATATACTGAATTTCTGGGTTTAATATTATTTATAATGTTTCTTGCCATCATCACAAAGAGTAACTGAGAAGCATCCAGTCATGTAGAAAGTAAGTGTCTAACTTTTGCTCTTTCATATTGCTCTCCAGGAGGAGCACCCAAAAGATGGTCCCTTTTTAACAATCTCACTTCTCTGTGTTTTGCCTTGAGAAGACTGGAAGATATATGCCTTTCCTTTGCTGGCAGACACCTGTGGGCCAGCATAATTTCATTAATTTCCTGTTGAAACATGAAAGGAATTAAGTTTATTCACATCTGCATGATCTTTAAACTGTTGCATCATTTAGCAAATTATTCCTCGGTAAACACACAGAGATTTAGGCATTTGTACTTAGCAGAACTGCAAGTACATCAGTATAAGAGAAAAATGATCTGTTCTAGGTTGGTTAAGATGGTAACTTGATTAAAACTCTGCCATCATCTATCTCATTTTTCTGTCTGAAATGTTATTATATATGTAAAATTCTTCTGCATCTTATTTTCTTCCGGCTCCTATTTTTCAGACTGCTCTGTGAAGATTAAAAATATTTTCTGTTTTCCTATAAAGCATGTATCTGAAACCAAACTGCTAAGTGTTACTTTGTGCTGCTGAAGGAAGCTAAAAGAGATGCTTTCTCAATCTGTTTATTTTACCTATCTTGAAAAAAGAGAAACAATCAATTAAGAAATGGTTGCTGTAGACATGGTATTATGTCTATGGTTGCTGTAGACATGGCTTAATCCATAAACAATTATTATGGTTGCTGTAGACATGGTTTAATGTATAAACAATTCACCCCCAATTTTGGTCTGAGGGGGAAAACCCCCTGTTACATATTTGAATATATTTTTAAAGTTATAGTTAGTTGTAACCAAACTGATCCTCTCTGAGATGAACATACACAAACACAGGAATATCAGAAATACACCTGGAGATAGCAAACAGCCTTTCCCAGCTCAGCCATTTGAAATGAAAAGGCAATCATCACCTTCCACCATGACTGCTTTTACAGAGCCTCTTTCATCAGGCTCACATTCACTGACAAAAAGAACCACAGAGCTAAAGCAAGCAAAAGACTTTTCAGTGAAACCAATACTCACCTACCGGGTTTTCATCTTGTAGAAGGCACTTTACTCTTTTTTCCTACTTTTAAATACTGTAGCCTTAGCTCATCTACTCCCTTTCTCTCCACTTCCATCTACAGAAGGGAATCTGCATGTTTTAAAAATTTTTACAATGGTTTTCGTGAGTTCATCTTAAAAGAAGACTTTTCCAACTTCACAGAACAAAGGGCACATTCCCTCTGAATGCCAGAAACTCATCTAAACAGCAAGGCCCATCTATCCCTGGTTAATACAGCTCCAAAATACATTTTCCCAAATAACTAATATCATTAGAAGACTGATAAAAATTTTTTTTTTCCATGCACTGTGGCTGCTTTCTGAAATAGCACCACTTCAACGAAGATTAATCAAGATAATAAAAACAAAAAATGCTGATTCTAGATGTTGGACAAAATGCATTACTTTTTTTTTTTTTTTAAGGCAATAAACTTTGCATGATAAAGCAAAGCATTGGTAAAAATAAAGCAAGGAAACCACTTGGTCAGAGCTGAGGACTTCTTTGTAGCTTTAATCTTCTTAGCCCAGCATTTAAGCATGTTCTTACAAGATACTCTGAACTGAGGTAAGTTTAAGCGTTCTCCTGAAGTAGACCTGATGCAACAGTCATAGGAGCTACTGTCATTTTATTGTGTGCATAGTCTCAGTACTTTAGGTTCTTCAGAGACAATTTTAGCCCAATAGGTTAATTTTCTGCCATGTATTATAGCTTTTAACTATATCCTGTGCTTTGCAATGGGTCATAGGCATCTCAAATTAATTTATGATTTAAAAAGCTCATTGTTAAGCCAGGAAAGGCTGCTAGTAATGACTGGCAACTTTGAGAAAATCAGATTGTGATGTTCTGCCCAGCAGGAATGGTGTTGAGTTAATATTTAATGATTTACTAGTTCTACTTGACTGAGCTTGCACCCTGTAAATGGATCATATGATCATTGATCACAAGTTCAACTGCTTTTGTTTCTTGCATGGCATGAAGGGAGGGTGTGTTGTACAGTACCAGAGGTTCGTGTGCAGCTCTGTGTAAGACAAGGGCAGGTTACATGCAACAGGCACTTAATGGCTCATTCCAGCAAGCCCTCAGCCGAGGGGAGCTCATGAGGTTGAATTTTAAAAAGGTAGCTGACCTTGCAGCTGGGAGACCTTTAACTGTGTTTTTACCCATTTATACCTGGATAAGTAAACAGTTACTGAATGCTGAAAGGGCCTGAAAGCACTATTTTAGCCAAAGGCTAATCCCCATTCTTTGTGGATGAAAGGACTTAAAACAAAAACAAAACAAACAAACAAAAAATATGCTTTGCTTCAGGTAACACAAAGGTAAAGCTGCAATAAACAAATCCATTAATTTTAAGCTTAATGTTGCCTTACTCTCCATTTCTAATGAGCAAATCAACTTTTAAAAAAATACTGAGCTCTTCTTAAAATGATAGAAACATTACAATCACAAAGCAGAGGATATATGCAATATAAACCAAAATAGTTTAGAAAGGTTCGTCTCAGGTAGACGAAATTAAAAGAATAAGTGATCAGCAAGCTGCTAGTTGCACAGCTTGAACCTAATAAAAACAGTCATCATTCATGTTGTGGAAAACACAAGTCTAAATGTAAGAGACAATGTAAGGCAGTGATCCTCTGCCCTATGCATTCATCTCATGTTTAATATTTTTCTCAATGCTGTGGTTGAAACTAATGAAGAATTAATGGATTTCTCTGTCAATTGTGCTTATTTCATGGCATAAAGAAGAGGGCCTTGCTCTACATGAGGCCCTTGCTCTACATGGAAGGACAAAAGGTTTTAAGGTCAAAAACAACTTCTGAGCCAAAGACTTTTTACTCTTTTCATAGATGTTTCTACATGAATTATAGCATACTACCCTACATAAATTCTTTTTTTAGGATATCTAGTTTATTTTGTTATTTTTTCCTGGAATGTGTGTTTCATCTATTTTTCATACAGCAAAAGAACAATGCTAACACTTTTGCAGCTTTCACAACTACCCACTTCTACATGCACAGATAGATGTATTAGAAGATGCAGGACATTTAGATGTTGGAGGAAGAAAAGGAAGACCAAGGGGGATGTAATGCTCAGCCACTATGTAGCACTTCTTTTGAGTGACATGTAGCAAAAATGAACTTCACAGGTCTCAGTTTATTTTCTAGCTGACTGTCCAGCACCTGACATCTGATGGCTTGCTAATGTCCGTGTGTTACAAAGTCAAGCCTTTTCTTCTCTCCAAGTACAGGCACTAAACCCTAGAATTTTAAGTTATCCACTCTCTTTTCCTCATTCCAACCTAGCTACAAGCTGCTTCCATCTCCCATTATAAACCAGGCAGTGTTCTGCACTTACTTCTTAACTTTAAAAAAGCATTGAACTTCCATCCATTATCTTTAAAATGTAGGTGACAACAGCACTCCATTTAAATGAAGGACCACAAACCTGCACTTCATGTATTTAAATTCTCATCATGTAGCAGAACAGGAGAGTCCCTTCCTCTCTTTGATCTTGCATGTCTGTTTGGAATGCAACACAAAAAGGGAATAACCCATTCTTGAAAAATCTATGATCTGCACCTAGCTAAATCAGGCACCTAAAATCCGTAATGCAAATAACATTATTCCTGATACTACATGAATAAAAGATAAGTGAGGAGATCCTTGCATCAGATAATATAAAATCTAAATGCAATATGCCTTCACTAAAGAAATTTAAGTTTTAGTAAAACATAATTGCTATTTTAAGAGTTCGTCCTCAGTTGCCTGAAACTACTTTATCACATCATAGATTTTTGGTAAGTTAAAACAAAAAATTCTTAACTGCTTTTAAATTTGAAAAGAATACCCATATTCAATTCAAATACCTCCACGTGTCATCAAAGCTATACAGGTTTTACCTACGTAGGTAAAATACAGAACTACTAATTCTTTATCCTTTCCCTTGGAAAGAAACATTCTGCTAAAATACTACTGTAAATAAGGCCTGTTTGGATACTGCTGCTTGTTAACATGTATGTTTTATGATGATTGCAAAAGAGAAAGCTCAGCAAACACAGGAGGGAGGAGGAGCTGCCCTGCAGAAGCATGCCCAGGCAGGATGGCTCCCTGCCACACACCCATTATCGACGTGCATTAGGAAGTGTCTGTCTAGACATCGAGAACCTGACAGGATGATACACTTAACTCAGGGTTTGTATCAGATTTAATAAGAGGATGCCGGCAGGCCTCAACTGGTCCTGGAAGACTGTCCAGGCTGTTTGACAAACGATGTTGTAGCAAAGTTATGAACAAAGAACTCATAGTCACAAAGCATCCAAATTAAAACAGCGTCACTTTACTAAAAGATGTTTAAACCATCTACACCTCTGCTTAAGGTCTAAATTCCTAAAGACACTAGAAACACAAGTCATCATGGCTGCAGTATTAGATATAAGGTAGAAATAAAGATTAGGATAAGAAAAAGACTGGAAGAATTCTGCAAGCATAGTGTTCTGACCTAGCTTTAGGGACAAGGGGGAAAATAACACACAGAAGAGGAGTGGGTACCTGTACTCCTGAGCAAAAGCCCTGAGTGGATTAATCTGGGAACTTTTTGGTAACACTGGGAAAGAGTATTCAGCAGCTAAGCACAGGTCCTGGTTTAGGAGAAAGGGAAGACTGTCCTAACACCATTTGTGAACTTCATTTCTGACACGGTACCTAAATAGAGCTTTGCATCTTGCTTAATACAGATCTTCATGATACCAGTAAGTCAGTCTGATGTTGGGGAATAAGTAAATCACAGTGCATCTGTCAAGCTCATAATACCTTCAGGGAAGGAGAAAATTCAAATCAAAAAGAAACTCAACAAAAGCAGGGTTGCAGGCAACCCTGGGGCACCTGCACTTCAAGATTTCTGTAGGGGTACCTGGCAACCATGGAATGCTCCTGCAAAGCTGCAAAGACTTTCTGTGAGGAGCTGTTTTGACAAGAACCAAGAGCTGGAACTTTCCCCCATAAGTGCCAGACAGGCCCTTCTATAAGACACAAACAACCGAAACAGTACCAGAGAGAATGCAAATACCCAGAAACCGGTGGCGATATTTCACTTCAAGAGTATCTGCTGAAATTTGAGCAGACTTAATTGTTTTGCCGGGCCATCCTATTTTTTATTTCTTTTTAGTTGTAAATGATTTGAATACACTTTGAATACAAAAGACACAATGCAAAAGTCCCAAGAATTATCAAATCTCTACTAAAAATTTCCAAAGAGAAAACTGATACCACATTTAAGGATTGCAAACTAAGGACATATAAATCTCAGTCATTTATTTCAGTGTATGCAAATAACATAGTAACCAAAAGTAATACTTGGAAAAGGATCATATAATCCTTATACATGTTTGGAGGCCTATTCTGAAAACAAACATGCAATTTTGAGAACCTGAGGCCATTCACGCAGTGTTTTGGGCATAAGTTTTCTGTGTAAAATGGAACACAGCTGTTTAAGCATCTCTGTAGGAAGGGGATGTCTGTGGATTAGCAGATGCCTCAATGTAAGGAGATGTCTGGCTTCTGTCTCAAGATTCCTCATTCGTCTTTTCTTTCTGTGAGCTGAGTATTCTACGGCCTACCTGGTTGTGGTGTCTCTGGATTCCTAATCAGCCTTGGAAAGTGCTTTGAAATCCGTAAAGAAAAGGGCAGGCAAGTTCTGTGCCATCACAGATACACAACACATTGGCATTCCAGACCCATGTGAAGTGGGCTATTTCTCTTGTCATCCAGCTAAAGGCAAAATTTCACTACCTATTTGCAGTGATCATAAATAGTGCTTCCAAAGAAATATAATTAAAAGAAGACAAAATGTTATTTTCATTACTTCACAGAAAAGATTAAAAGCCTACATTTTTTTCTGATCATTTTTAATCAGTATACTGGAAGCACATCTATTTTATTTATAACACATGTTGGACCTAAAAATTAAGTGGTGTACATATGAAAACACTTTGTTGACAGACAGCAACAGAGGACTTCACAGGAGAAACTGAAATTGTCAGCCTTTCTTAATATCCCAGGACTTTTAATGGTCATAAAATAGCCACAAATTAATATATTCTTAGAAAATCTGTCACATGGAGCAAGACTAAAGGGAATTAATCACAGTGAACACACTATTCCTTCCATCAGCTCCTTCCTGTTCACTGCAGTGACTTTGGTTTTATCAAAGGAATGCCACTAACTTGTCATTCTACAGTTTATAGGACTAGATCTGCAATATCAAAATGCCTGAGAAGACTAAGTACTTGTTTGGAAAAAGATTTGAGACAAGTTATGTTTTTGAAAGAAAAGTTCTTATTAGAAATCTACAAGATGACAGGTATCACCAAAGCAGTCTTTACTGCCCAGACCCTCAGTATTACCTCATAAAATCAACAGCTAAATCCACCCATAAGGAACAAGAAAACAATACAGGTAGCACAACCTCAATATATATCAAGATTTATCAAGATTTATTGATTTAAGACAAGAATTACAATTTTATCATTCTTATGCTTTGTACATATTAAATAGGGCACAAAATCTAAAACTGCATAAATGAAAAATGCATAACATCTATGAGGAAAAGGAGTAAAGTTGCAAATATATTGCTTTAATTCAATAATAGAAAGTAGCTTGCTACTAGAATAATATTTTTGCATTTAATATTGCAATACTAGATATTCTGTTAGGAGAATGTCTCACTGAATTTGTATTCTTGCATTGTTGGCACCTAGGTGCCTAAAATGCTTAGTAGCTAAGAGGCACTGCTGGTGTTAGACATGATTTGAGAAGAAACATAAACAATTGCACTAAGAGAGAAAAGGCTATTAAAAGATTCAAAATCCCTTCACAGGCAGAAGCAAAAACATCATCTCCTTTCGGAATTTCAAAAAGTGAAACTAGAAAGGGCACTAAAGGAGGGGAAGGAAAAAAAAACCGAAGAGTTTTAATCAAACTCTTACATTTAACAGCATTAATGCTAAGTATGCAAACGTTCATCCCACTGATCATAATGGTATCAAGAACTAATTTTCCTCCTTTTAAGAGCTTATATGTCACATCACACCCTGTGGGCCTTCCAGAGATGTATTTAAATGTCTAACAGGGGGAAAAGAAAGACATTCCAGACAGCCAGGTGTTACTGATTCACCCATTAAAACTTCAGTTATAAAATATCCCACACAATGGTAAAACATTTCAGTCATTAGCCGATCATAAATAGATTAAGATGACAGTCTAAATTATTATGACTATATGTGTATAAAATTTACATTGCTCATCACATTATTCCAGGTGTAGGTAACTTTGATTATCTGAAGTTAAAGATTAAGTGCATGTATTATTTGTTCTAAGAACTTAAGAAAAAGAAAGACAAAGCCAGATGTAGCAAATGTATCATTAATCCTGAGACAAAAGCAAAATTCAGATTTATTTGTAATGATGCTCATTCATTTTCTATTATATAGCTGAAAATGAGGTCTTGTTTCTTTTTATTGTAAGATTTAAGCCAGCCTTACTATTTCAAATAATGAATGTGAAACAGTGAAATAATTCAAAGATTTTTAAACCTTATATTGCCTTCTCTAAACTTCGGTTTTTCAAATAAGGAAAATATTTAGTGAACATCCAACACTGCACCTTTTTGATATCAACTTTAATAACAAAATATATAGATGGACGTTAGGTCATGGCATACTGTTGATTTACACAAATTTAGTTGCCTATAAACGTGAAGATAATTTCTATGCTTATTTATTTCTACATCTACACTGTCAAACAAGATTTGAATTTTATCATTAAACCATATTTCAATTCATTTTCCCCCTTTCAATTTGGCACATGATCAAACTTCTGAGTTAATAAATTAGGGAGCATCACCAGTATTCCCGTAAGTGTCAGTGGACAAGCACTTAACTCAGAATCCGTGTGAAGAAATTTGAGTCAACCTAATCTAGATTAGAAGACAGTTGATGTAAAGCAAATTAGGTTACATTTACTGTGAGCTAAAAGCTTGTACTGGATAGTCACAGTCATGCTAGAATTGCACTATAATGCCTTGTGCTAAAAAAATGCAACTTAATTCTTTGATTCACCTGATTTCCAAGCACGATTTCTTTCAAACTTTTTGCTTTTCTTCTAGTTGTTTAATTTTAGGAGTGAAATGCTGCAGGTTTTGCCACTGACTTGGATAGAAAGAGATTTCACTTTTCAGCGCTCTTAGTGCTCAAAATTAGCTAAATACAAATTATGTCAATTGCTGTTACTGAGCTACACACCTCTACAGTAATAAATCAGTTAAGACTCAGGAGTCAGCATGCTGCAAACATTATTAGTTTATGTTCCAAAAATATACAAGTAAACTATGAGTTAAAAATTATGAAATCTAGCCAGACCATATCCTTTTGACAGAATTACAGTCAGCCCTTCTAGTTACAGAAAATAAAATTATTTTTATTTACATGAGAGACAGGCAAGCACCTGAAAGAATGAAATCACTTTCTCTTGTGCTTGAGGATGACAACTGATCCATTCTAGCATGTCTGGTCAAATGCATTTGTTACCTCCCAAAGAATGTTAGGATGAGATTCACTTCAAAAGATCTGAAATTGACACAGCTTTTGCCAAACACACACTTTTGCCATCTGGACTTCAGGTGTTTCTGCTTTCCTGTTTCTTACAAGGTTCTTTCATGATTTTGTTAATGGTTTTTTTTTGGTTGTAACACACTAGATTGAACCTGTTATTCACTTCAGAGAAGAAAACTTGAACTCCACAGGCTAAACCCATGTGAACACATTTTTTGGTAAAAACAAAACAAAAATTCCAAAGAAAAATAATGTGAATCGAATCTAATAATTAGTTCCTAATAAGAGAGAAGATAAGAACATAGAATAGAGAAGAAAGGAAGAAAAAAGAAGCAAGAATGAAAGCAACAAAGAAAACAAAAACCAACCAAACATAAGATTTAAGGTGTGGATACGCCCCAAAACTCTAGAAAAAATTTTCCACAAAAAAGGATTTCTTAGGTCTTTCTTACAGTCAAAGAAGAAGATATGATTTACCAAATGGAACAGATTTTGAAATTCACAATTATATTGGAACCATATTATCATAGTCTGTTCTGAAAAGCGTGTTTATACTAATGCTCATCAATAAGATCTGGAAAATTGTCTTTTGCCAATTTTCACACAGCACCTGCTTGTAGCATTTCACTTGCAACATATTTCCTTAATTCTTATGACTGAGAACAGCATTGTAGGTGTGGATTTAACACCTAATCCAGAGATCCAAATTGGTACAATTACCAGAAAAAGTCCTGAACAAATCGTCAGGTTCTCTTGGCCATATTTCTTGGCAGAAATATTAATTAAAAACACTCCACAAAAACAAAAGAGAACAAAACCCCAAACTTCTCCCCAAAACCAGTTTTCACCAAAAAGCACAGCTGTCTCATACCACGATCTGTCAGAACCCTAATCAAGGAAATGCTAACGCTTACATCCATAACCCTAAATTCCACTGGCCTAAACCACCAAATTTTTGCCAAAATTCAAGCATTAGAGGACTGAATAACGCTGAGTATATTTTTTATGTCAGGTCCTTTCAGAAAGCTAAATGGATTAGCTTGAATTTAAGAAGATAAACTAGATAAAACCTGGCTTGGTTTTTTTTTTTTTGAGTAGTAAAAATATAGAGCACTGAGCAGCCCTTTCACAGAATGTTTTTTCTAAGCAAAAAATGAAATAGGAGAGTCAGCTCTGGTAATAAAGCGATCATCTCAAAAGCAGATGTGCAAGACAGCCTGAATGAACCCAAGGCACCTGACTAATGTCAGTACAAGCCAGGAATTCTTTTCCCTTTAACTTCACCTCACATACTACCACTTACATCAGGTCTTCCAAGCCTTATGACACATTCTGGTACCCTGGAATCCACTAGGAAAAGTAACTTGGGGGCAGGAGGAGTACTTGGCAGGGATGACTAGGAAGAGGGCTGATAATTCACTTAGGTTGCACAGGCATTTTGCCTCAGGGACTAATCTTGATTAGTCTCCAGTGATTGTCCATCAGGTGAGGAAATACCAAACATCCTACAAAGCTTCATCTGTTAAAAGCAAGGGAAATACCTTTTCCCATCTTTCTCCCACTGATTGAAGACAGAAGGAAGAATCCGCTGCTTAGTACCTGATAAAAAATAGCAGTGGTGGTGAGTTCCCTGTCTTTTTCTCTATGAAACTGCTTTTTTTTCTATAGCTCAAATACACAGGTTATAATAAATCCGATTTTGATGACTATTCTATCTTATTTAGAAGAAACTTGAGGCAAAACAGATTAGTATTATCAGTTACTGCATACGCAAACCAGGCACTGGTTTAACCAACGATGCCATGAGGTCACATCGTGGTTTAAAACTAGACAGAATCATTATGAGCCTTATCCAAAACCAAAAGAGGCAAGTTGAGCTTATTATGGTTTTGGATAAATCCCCACATATTCTCAAAAGGTTATCACTCCAATGAGAAAAAATAAGCATTCTATGAACATGGTCTTCCATTGTATTGCTTCATAATTAGTAAACTGGGAATTGTGCATATGGAATAGAGGATTTGACTGTGAAATACATCCATTTAATTCTTGTGGGGTTTTTGTTTGTTTGTTTGTTTGTGTGTGTGTGTGTGTGTGTGGCGGGGGGGCGGGTTATAATTTATCACCTGACTAAAATTTTGAACTTGGAAACTCAGATGAAAATTTGTGAGCAAAATATGAAAAGTAATGAAAAAGTCTTTGTCAGTCATTTTCTTTTTTAAGCATAGTCCCTTCTGAATACTTATCTCCTAGATGCTATGGCAAAGACATCTCAATTTCTATGATTCCAACACCTAATTTCAAGTGAACTCTGTGATGAGAAATGCAAGTGAAAAACTGATGGTAAAACAATATGCCTATTTGAGTTATATTCTCATTGTTAGGATTTCTAGCGACTAACCATCTGTAAAAGCATTGATTTACCTCTTAAGTTCCTTCTGAGATTTTAGCAATGACATTATAAAGCAATTTAAAAAGTAATAACCTCCAGGAATTCAGTGTTTCTCCTTCTATTTGATCCTGTAATGCAATTATTGTTTTTGTTTGTGGTTTAAAAACTTATGCCATAAAGTGTGATGCATAAACAACAGATTACAGAATGCAGAAACTATGTCATGACCAACCTCTTCACCCCCTCTCTCCATACAAAACTGACCTTGACTTGCCCACTAGAGATGGTGAGAGCCTTTGGGGAGAACCCCAAAGGGAGCCAAGGAGCTGCTCACAGCCCCACAGGAGATGTTTGGCATATTGAGAAACTCAGTCTTCCATTATAACAGAAAATGAAGAGTTCCAATGGAAACTCCCCTCACAGCTTACGCTACTTTTCTGCTTTTAATGCATTTAACAACATGAAAGACTTATTGCAGCATCAGCTAAATTAGGGATTTCGTGTTGGACTCCAACCTGATCTTGAGTCAAAAGCAGTGTGTTTGTTACTCTAAGTCCAGTGTATCACAGGCATTTGATTTTGTTTTTGAAGCACTAAGCCCCAAAAATCATGGTTTAATATTGATGCAAACATCTTTGCTGCAATATTTAGCAGGAGCTGCTTATGAAGCATAGCAGATATGTTGCTGGTAATACCAACATCTATGCAAACCCAAAGCAGATAGCTATTAGTGGAAATAGTCTTGTTTTCTATTGTGTATAAGAAAAAAAGAATCCAGAAAATGTTAGAAAATGCTTAATGCAAGCCACAAAACTATGTTCTTTTAGTCTGTTTTAACCATTGTATTTAAAATTTAAATATATTTGCGTGATTAGAAATTGTCTAAAAATGTGCTTGATTTTGAACACAATAGCAGATCAAGAACTATAGCTGAACCCAGTAACCCAGGTCAGCCAAGATGAACCAGTAAAAGAGATATATTTTCTTTTTCTTTTTCACTAAGAGTGCACACAGAACAGGAAGAACATCAGTGACTTCAGTCTTTGGCCTTCTAACCAACAAAGGACTTGTGAAGGTGAATGGTTTGCAGACGAAGGGGATATAAAAGAGACAAAACCGGGATAAAAATTAAATAAAAAGTAGCTGTCTTAAACTGTAATTGCACTCCTCTGCTGAGCATGCTTTCAGATATATAAATGTGATTTACCATCAGCTTGCAACTACAAATCAGGTCTTAAGAAACACTTGTGCTATGAAATTGTTTAATCTCATCAAGCTCTGCTTTCACAGCAAGCCATAAATCACAAAGTCTTTGTTATCATAGACCTCCATGAGCGCCTCTCAGGCAGGCAATGGATCGTGGGTATATATAATCCTGACTGCACAAACAGTGGGGTCGTCGCAGCCTGAAATACTTTCATAATAGCCACTGTGCAGCTGGTGGAACACAAGCCTATGATGGATATCTCATTTCCTACAGTCGGCATCTATTTCGAGCAAATTATTACCACATAAATTTCTTGTCAACAGAAACGGCCAATTAATTAAGTTAAAAATTTACTCGTGATCACATCTACAAACCAAATAGAACTGCAAGGCAATTTTACAGTTACTGAATATACTGCAGGTCAGTTTAATGAATAATTTTTGACTTTGTCATAAACTCAAAGACAGGCTAATATCTTGAGTAACCTGACTGGAGAGCAGCTGCCAACAGATTTACACAAAATATATTTATGCAGATTTTGACTGCTGACATCTGGGGACGAAATAAACTTCATACAATTACAGAAACTTCACAGGAATATGAAATTTCCTACCTAAAAAAAAAAAAACTTTTCCTCCACAACACTGTATTTAAATGTGTTTAAAATGATACAGAATTGTTGTTCAGGAAAAAGATGGCTCATTATCAAAGCCAGGGACTACAGTAAGTAAAACCCTGCTGATTACACTTGCTTTTAAAATTATTTTGTTTTCAAGCTTCTAAAAGTGCATTTTGCCTGCATATTTATCACATACACACAAAAACATATAATGTAGTCATAATAGTGAGTGGAGATAATTGGATGGTTTTTCACCCCTACCAATGAATAAAAGTTATTCTTTCCAAGGAGTCTCCACATCAGTTAAAACATTGTCAGTGGTGCAGTGCAAGAGAAAATTCAAGCTATGGCTTCCATACAAATCAAAGTGGGCAGATTGACAGAGGCATGAATACAGCTACTTACTTTGGGTTATTATAGACATAAAACTGGTCTGCATGAGAACATGCACATTTGTAAGTACTTCATAATTTTTATTTTAACCTTCTTTCACCCTCTTCCCCCAATTTTCCTGAAATGAAAGCAAATATATCCCAGCTACTGCGAACATGAGATCAAATAGCCTTTTCCAACAGATAAAAATAGAGGATTAATTAAAATATGGAGTGGGCTTTCCCTCTATAAAGATGGTTCATTTTTGTTAGAGGAAGACAACAACCACAAGTAACAATGTGGACAAAATGGCTTGACATTGGTGATAATGTGACTTCTTTTTTTGACATTTTTTGCAATTCTTTTACTCTGTCTCCATTAAAATTAAGATATCAATATTACTTATTGATGCTAATGTATGCAATGAGTAAGCTGTATAAATCTTTGAAAGGTTTATAATCCTTTATGGTGTAATCAACAAAAAAGCAGAAATTCCTAATCATAAAATTCCAAGTGGGAAAAGAAATGCCTAAGAGAAGAGTCAAACCAGTCTGAAAATACCACCTCCCCATTATTCTTCTCATGGCAAAGAGGTAGTCCTTATAGAAGTTCAGGAAGAAAGCATCACTAGTCAGAAAAGGGGGAAAATTTTACTCTTAATTATACCAATGGAACTCCAGCTTTAAAATCTACACTGACTGTACTCCTGGTGGAATGGGAAAGAAAATCGTGGTAGAAAACATCTGGAAAAAGTTGATTACTCAGAGAGGACATCAAAACTACTGCAGGAGCTTGAAAGTTGAAAAACCTTGTTTTTTGTATTTAGAAATTAACAAAGTGTTCCAGGGCAACTGGGAAGAGGGCTCCTTCAGCTTTCTCCAGCTAGCTAATTTCTTTTTTTTTTTTTTTTCTTTTGTTTTGTTTTTGTTTTGTTTCAGTTTGGTAGGTTGGTTGGTTTTTGTTTTGTTTGCTTGGGAGTTTTTTGTTGGCTTGGAACCCCTTTTTAATGTTACAAAGCTACACTCTCAACCTAAACCAACAGTCTAATTGTTCAAAGACAATGTGCGAAGGGTGGAAAGTCTGAAGGACAGTTGTTTTCATTTTAAGGGCAGCTGTTTTCTTTTTCTTTTGAAGAAGAGTCAGTTTGGTTTATTTTAGACCTTTTTCTGAGAGTTATACTAATCTGACATCAGTTATGAACTCTCCTATAATGACTGATCCAAGACAATTTTTCTTTCTTGAGAGAGAGGAAAAAAAAGAAAACAAAAAATAAACACAAAGTCTAGGAGTTAGATGGCTCATGGTGTTTGGAACAATCTTCACACAGTATGCAAGAAAAAAACATTTCAAAGTATTTTCCATTTAGGAAAGAATAATGTATGAATAATAAAACACTTGAATACCCATCACTGTCTATCCTATCCCTGTTTCTAAAGCAGAAAAATGTTTTCCTGAAGAAATACTTTGCAACATGCTTAAAAACAAGCAGATCTTTAGAACCTATTTGAAGCTGCATTTCTGAAACTACTCAAGAATAAGAAATAGGAGGTAAATTTTACTTCTCTTAATATTAAATAACCAGGTACTTCCATGCCAAGGACTTCTCTACATTTCTCTTATATATGGAGGAAATTGAAAACTCAGTTAAAAATGGGAAATGGCTAAAGGAAAAAATAAGGTGAAAAATGGTAGATACAAGCTGCAAAATTTTTTAGGAAGACAATGCCAATAAAAAAGCCCTCCCAAAAACTGAGAACAAAGTTACCATCAGAAAAACATTTTTTTATGCTAAAAAATTACTTAGGTTTACTTCATTAGGAATGAGTATGCATAATCAATAACTCTTGATTGCAAAATGGACAACATATCCCAATCCAGTGTCAGGTTAAAAAAAAAATTACTTTTCAGGCCAAAATTTATAAACTGGGGGATATGGTGGTGGTGATGGGGGAGTTATTCTCCATCCAAACTACATTATAATGGCAAACATTGCAGTGCTTCTTGTGCACTTTCCGTTCAATGGATTAACTTTACCATTATTAGTATTTCCCATACTATGCAGAACTTGATGCAATTTTACTCAATAGGCTCTTGAATATCCCAAGAGTCACTGAATGTTTTGGGATTCAAGACTTCTGGAAGAATTTGTGAAATCCTTAACAGAAGTCTGAAAAAAAAGTGATTGAGAAAAATATGCAGAATTATGTGCATCTGATAATTACTACAACTAAACTGAGCTACTAAAATACATTAGATGTACAAAAATAATTTGAAGATGACTTCACAGATCATAGAAAAGATGAAGTCATTTGAAGATGACTTCACAGATCTTCTTTATTATGTAAAGCAGGGAAAAAGGAAAATTTCATATTCTGCATAATATTTCCATGTGGGAACCTTCTTCTATCCAGAATGGGTATATAATTTTGGTTAACAATAGTTTTCAAAAATAACAATTTGGCTGAAATTCTATTAAACTGTATGGTGTCTTCCCCTTGCAATATAGAAATGAAAGCCATCAAAAATATTTGTACTTACCAAACCACAATAGAAATTTCCAATTTTATTAATGGATTGATTTCCTACCAATGACAATATTTTTCCATAACAAAATAAAAACCTCAAGAAAGAGCAGCATATGAACACAAACTCATCTGACCACTTCCCACCACTGTTTATGGAGGAGAAGGAAAAAATGGAATGACAAACAATTGAGGAAAATCTACATATTCACTTCTACTGATGCTCTATGTAATTTCTTTCACTCAAAACTTAAAACACTAAAACAATAAATTCTATGTTCCAGTATTTAATTCCCATCTATACATTAGCAAAAGAATCCCACTTGTATGGTCCTCATTTCTAAACTCCAAGATGACTACAGGGGATTCATGCTACTCAAGTTCTTGAAGGATGAGGCAAACTTACAGTGTCCCTAAGGTACCAATCAAAACCAAATTCCTTGTTACCATCTCCTCTTCTGCTCTTTACTCTTCTCCTTTATCCACATTTGGGTGTTTTACTATGGCACAGGCATTAGTTCTGCCAAAGAATTTTTATTTAAACTGTATGCAGCAAAAGTTCAATTCCCATACATACAGCCGCTATCTTATAAAGTAGATCCCAAAAAAGCAAAATATGATGCCCAAATACTTAGGTATCTTCCTAGCTGCATAAACATAACTGATTTTGTCTGTTGGGAGACAGTACAAAGAAGAATGAGGACCAAGAAATATGACTCCATTAATTTCTTTTTAGGTATATTAGTGAAGGGTAATTCTAACTACAGTTATATTACCGAATAAACCAGATACAATCATCACAGCACCACATTTTTTTCCTATTTTGAACATGGTTATTATATTAACATGTATTTATATTATGAGATCACATGATTACCATCACTGTGTATGTAGATTACAAGATCACCTACAACTACCAGTGAAATTCCTTTGCCTTCACTAGGTAACCACGATAGACAGACCTCCTTTCTTGCCACAGAAGTCCCTCCATGCAGGGGTGTGAGGTTATACACTACATAACAGCCATTTAGTGATGGTATTGAAAATAGGAGTACAGAGCTTCAAATCCTGACAAAAAACAAGAAAAAACATGGAATGAACAACTATTGATGTGATCTGTAACTGGATCAATTCACAGAATGTCTCAAGATTCATTAGCGTCCTAATGCCTCAAGGAAAAGACTCCAAAGATTAATTGGAAGTAACACAAGTAATCCTTACCTTTATTAAGAATTAAAACAGTTAGTTCATAGAAAGAGTCACATACTTATTTTTAGATGTCATCTTCATTCCACTGAAGAAACCTACTTTGAGGTAAGGTAACATAACACAAAACACAATTTCTGACGATGCTGTTGTGAGCAGAACAACCTTGTTTTGATTAATTATTCAGTTTGGTAAAATTACAGCTTGTTTAAAGGAGCATAAGCAATCTTTCAGAATGCTTCACTTGCTTCTTTATACGTAAGAATAATTAATTCCAGGTGTAAATTTACTTAATTAAGAAGCAGTATCCCATCTTTCTCCATGTGAGTGAATAAATTTAAACCCACAAAACAAATTACACAAATCAAAAATGGACATTATAGTCCTGAGCTCTGGATTATGCAAGCTCAAAACAAACAAACAAAAAACCCCAACAAACAATCCAGAAGTGGAGGCAGGGGGAATACCCCACACAGAAATTCTTTTCACCATTGACAAATTATATAATTTGTTATTCATTGGAAACCATCAGTATTCCTTTGCTTTCCATAGCGTTCATATTTGTTGTATTTTCCTTCTAGCACTGTCACAGGGCCCTTCTTTCTTTTTCTGAACCCAAGAGAAGTTCTTGAGGACTGCCATGGGACAGTGTCCATACAGGCAGCTCAACAGCAGTCTGCCATCATGGCAGATGTATTTAAAAAGAAAAAAAAGTCAAGAATAAAACATCTTTACAAATTACTTGCAATACAATGGAGTTTGCTTTTTGTTTAATTTCAATGACCAAGGAACTTTCTACAGTTAGAGAAAGGCAAACCATTCAAACTCAAAATACACACTATAGTGCTCTCTTATTCTCTATGATTTGAAGATAGAACCTATTAACCACTTTAGATAGTGGTTAATAATAAGTAATTAATTACTTAGTAGATTTTATTTTTAATGTGACAAGATTTAAAAATTTGTGTATCGATAGAGCCTGTGCTAATAAATCTATAGTTAAAGTTAGCTGTGAACAAATCAAGAAACTGAAATACGTCTTCCATTAATATGCTGTTTCTATCACATTCCATTAATGTTATATCTCAGTCATTAACAAACATGCACCTAGAAGGATTTGCAAAAGGATTATGCAAATTATTATGGCCTACTTAACACTTGATTTACTTTGTCACTGTTATGCTCCCTGTATGACAATCCTAACCATCTCAACAAAGACAATTGGAAAATAGAAGAAAATAAGAAAAGGCTGTTTCAAGAAGACACTCTAAAAAGGAGAATAGACAAGATTGACTTGCATTGCTCTTTTGTATCGTAAGAATACCTTGCAGCTACTTTAAACAGATTTAAGGTAAGCTAAACACAACTACAGCTCAGAATCCATTGCTTTCAGGCCATTTCTTTCTCTCTCCATGCAGAAAAATATGTTCCCAACATAGTACTTAAAGCACAAAATGTGAAGATAAATTGAAATTTTCACTCATGAAATCAGGATTAGATATGACACTGTTAATGAAGAACGTAAGGTATATTCCATAAAACTTAAAAATATACTCTTTGATCACAGAATGAATTGGTTATTACTATATGTGTAAATTGCTGTTTAATTTATAAACCATACAGCAGATCTTTGAAATAGTACCTGTCATTCTACTGCTCTAGCCTCCCTATCTTGTTTCTGAATCGTCTTCATCTGAAGATTCTGTGAACACATTTCATAATCAAGGTTTTTGAAAAAGCCTTTTGTGGTTTCTTTATTAGTCTGAGTGAAGAAGCAAAATATCCCAGTGCAAAATCTAATTCAAAATTAAATTATGTTTGAAGATTAAATTACATTAACAACTGACAATAATATATATCATGAGAATTCTGACATATCCCTAAATCTGATCATTCATATATAAACTCAAGAGATTGAACACAAGCTTAGAAGAAATGGAGACACTGTAAATTTATTTCTCATCTATTTTGATGCACTGAACTTGCTACTTTAGGTCAGTAATTGTTAAAAAAAAAAAAAAATACTCTTGACCCTACTTTGTCAGAAAGAATGAAACAAAACCAGAAAGAAATTTCAAACCCCAATTAAGTAATCACAATCAATTACACTGTCTTGAAGTTACCTCCATAACTTCAAGCCACAATGAACTTTCTCTGGAAAATTTCCTTTTTCCCAGCATCTTAGGATTCAGTAGCAACAGGAATAAATTGTTGCTTAGCAGTGGAAATTCTATCTGGGATTTTCAACCCTTCCACCTACTCCTACCCAGCTTCTGACTATTTTAAAGATTACAGTGGAACACAGCTTGTCCTTATACTGGACAAGAACCCAACTCCTAGAAGGTTTTTACAAGAACTTAGGGATATCAGGGTATAAATTTCAATATAATATGGCCTTAGAGATAGATTAGCAATAGCTGGACATAACACAAGTGTTTTTCTATGATAGTGAATAGCAAACAATAACAAATACACTGGGCTCATGCAAATTTTCAGAATAGACAGAGTAATTCAGAGCCAAAGAACATCAGGACTGGATTCAAACAGTGAGAATATAACCAATAGATCTGATAGTGCTCCACTGCAGCATCAATATTCAGTGGCAATCTCCGGGGATGATTGCCTTCAACACATGAACTTTAACCTCAAAAAGCAGAGATAAAAGATTTCAAGTAAGGCAGGAACAGGTATTGTAAATCTATAGAATTAGCATCTAGTAATATTGTAAAATAAACTCACAGTTTGTAGAGCATTAATGTAAATCTGTGGCCTTTCAGAGCCTAGAAGCTACCAGAAGTTTCATTTAATATATTCAGACAAAATCTAAAGGGGAGTAAGCAATAAAACCTATAATTACCAGCCATAAATAAAGCAGAAAAAGCATGATGAAATGTCCAAACAAAATAATAATCACATGTGTGTGTTGCGAGGGGAGGAAATAGGGCAGTAAAATGAATAACCAGGCTTCAAGCCACAAAGTCAGAGATTCCCTGATGCAACAAAGGTTTAAGGACACTTTGCTGATTTACTCTGTGACAGGCTGACATTCTTGTAAGCATAATGCTCTAAAGCTCATTTCAGCAGTTTTAAGCAGCACGGCACTTTTTCCTGATTTATGACTGGTTTATGGTAGTTGGAAATGGACACAGTCATTGTGGCCATAGTTCGAAATGAAGTTAAGTGATGTCCTTGATGCAGACCCAGTGTCAAAAATGAAAACTATGAAAAAAATGAAAATGATTAAATACACCTGGATAATTTAGCCCAGTGGTAAAAAGGGCAGAGGGAAAAGATGATCCGCACTGCAAGCAAAGATTACACTCCTCAGAGAAGTAAATTCCAGACTGGTACTACATAATGGCTAAGCTTTCAGAGGTCAGCAGTCAAAGCCACTGTAAGGTTGGCTCATAAAAATTATTACAGTAAATGCATTACATTCAAGTTATGCATACCTTCTGTTTTTTTTCTTTAATCACACTTAATTTTCATTTACTCCCTCGACTGATCCAGAAAAGAACAAGTAAGTCAGGACGCAAACAATACACTTCACTTCACAGATTAGGCTTCCAAATCCACAGTAGACAACACTCAAAATTTCTCTATGAAAATAACAACTTTGGAAGAGAGTTTATGAAAAGGGATCTTATGGAAGAAACCAAGCAAGTAAAAAAAAAAAAAAAAAAGCTGTTTTTTCTTTAGTTCATTTACTTGTATTAACCAGGAATTTACTAAAATATAACAGAATTAAGACTTGGTGAGTCTGTCTATGAAAGTTACTCAGTTCTCAGCCAGAGAATTCATTTAAACCAAGAGGATTAGGATACTGTAAGAGTCTCAGTTAAAGTGCCATTAAAAGGAACTACTAGTAGTTTAATCTGTTACCTGTGAACTTTTTACAGATTCAAAACATTCTCAGTATGAAAAAGTATGAGAGATGGGGGAAATATTCAACCAGAAAAATTTTCAATCAGAAAAAATATCATGATCTCCACATGAAAGCTGTGAAAGTTGAGAAGTGTGCAACTGCCTGAAATGACTTAAGGGATAACTGTCATGGGAATTAATACAGTTTGAATGTTTAAAAATTACAACAGATTCCTTTACATTTTGAAGGCTGTCTGATTCCTGCTGTGAAAGCTTAATGTCTCTCCATTTGATGGAGAGTTCTGGCTGTTTTCAGTATACAGTTGACTGAAAATGCTTGTTTAATGGATTGGAATGGTCAACAAGTGTCAAAGATAGAAGTACAAAAGCTTAAGTTAGAAATAGAGTATCCCCTTTTCTGTTGATATACTATAAGCTACCCCTCAGAAAGAATGGTGAAGGGCAAGGGGATGAGAACTTTTAAATACACAATCTACTGACAATAGTAAACAAAGTAAAATACAATGGGGGAATAAAAAAGTCCCAGCACATCCTAGCAGAAAAAGAGAGAGTTGTAGCTGGAGATCACAGCTCAAAGTCTGTGCAGCAGCCCACCTGGGCTTCTAAGAACAAAATTTTAAGTGTTAGGGAGTTACACAAAACCCAGCCTGGCTAAAACTACAGCACATAGGGCATTTTGCAAGTTTTCTTCTACGTCTACTGTTAAGCTTCAAGATTCACAAGACCAGATAAAGGCACCTTGTTTGACTGATACCCTTCAATGACTTGCAAACAAACATTTCCAGCAAAACCCTAAAATGAAGCAGAGATAGAAAACAGCTATTTAAATATGTTAAATACTAAATATAGCAGGATTATATGAAATACCATATAAGAAAAGCACACAGATGGCTTTCTCATACCCCTATTTTTTCCTAAAATCTGTTTACCTTCAACACTTACACTTCTAAATGATTTATCCACTACACCCTTCAAATCATAAGCTCCTGAGAGGATGGGGCAGTATTTAATAACACCAGGCTTCTGTTTTATGAATAAATAAATACTGATTAAGAATATATTTACTGGAAAACAGAGTCAAGAATTCTGGGTGAATTGATAGAACTACTTGTGCTCCCTAACAAAGTGATTTTAAAACAAATGAATGCTCTGCAAATTCTTCCAAGCAACCATTCAACATGGTGAACTCTCAATCCAGATTCTACTCTGTGTGTGCATTTTGTGTGTGCTATACAAAACATAAACCAAAGTACACCTTTCAGTTACTCCAGTGCCTACAGTGGAGACAGACAGCCTTCAGCACCAATTACTTGGCTTGTCACCTTGGGGCACTCACCAAGAGAGAGACAGCTTAGCAGCTTTATTACTGGAAGAGAAACTCAGGTACTCTGCTGACATACACCCTTTGATGCTCTTTGAAGATAAAAATCCTTAAACATGTTTTTTCTTTTAACAATTCATGACCGTACAGCTACAGAAGTCAAATGCCTTCCACACAGACCCAATATGAAACAAGCAAAATGAAGCTTCTCTTGTCTTTCTTTAACTGAGGACTTCCTCTGTCAAGTATTACTCCACTAGAAAATTACCCAGGTCATCATGAGCTGTGGTTAAACCAGAATGAACACGTTACTTAGAATAAAGAGTAACAATAAAATGAATTTAATAGGGCAAACTTTTGAAGCCAGCCTTGGCAGGAATATAGTTTTCCTTTACAGTCTGAGATTAATAGCTAAGAAATAAAACTACAAAGATAGGAGCTTGTTTGCCTTCCAATTTTAAGACTTTTAATGGGTGAATTTTAGAAAGAAAGAGCAAAAACAAAAGAAAACCTAAAGGTGAAAATCTGTCTTGGCAAAGATTGAAGTACAGAGTATTTTTATTTTACAGCTTGTGATATAAACAAACCAAAGAAAAACAATGAGACCAATGATCCTGCATGCTCAATAACACAGCCAAAACATGGATCATATATTCACAGGATGAAACAAGTAAAATCCAAACCTCAGGTCTGATTTTTACTACTTGAATTAGAAGAAAAGTGCCTCAAATCAAACTTAGGTTCTACATATGAATTTAAACTCAAGTTTTGACAAACATGAGAAGGGAGGGATGGCTTCTTAGATGCAAACAAGCCTAAAGAGAAATGGGTTTTTTTGGTGATGGTTCTATTTATGTACACAATAATCATTACATAAAATACTGGGATTTTCACATCTGGCTTCAAATCAAGTTTACATCTAATCTGGCAAACACTTCTATCGATTCTCTCAATTGTTTATATATTTAACGGAAAACTGGGATACAGGAATCATTGTTACCCAGACAATATTAAGAGAAGAAGAAAGACAGAGCAAATGTGTGAGGAACAGGCAAACACCAGAGAGAGAGGTCCAGCAAAGGAGTGTGAGAATGAGGGAGGATGAGAAGTGAAAGGAAAAAAGTGTGCACACAATAGAAATGACACATGAGAACACAGAGCAGCATGTGTGCAATGGTGAGAGGGAGGGAGGAGAAAAGAGGAAAGGGGACAAGGGGCAGAATAAAGGGGGAAGAGAGGAAGAGCAAGACAAGGTGAGATAAAAAGCACTTGAGAGAGAATAAGTTGCTTTGTTAAAATCAAATTAAAAGTTTGTGTGGTAGAGCCAGATATGAATCATACATCTTCTATATCCAAATTCTGTACCCTAATGGTTTTCTCTGTGGCACACAGCTGAACAATGAAATGAGCCCTGTGATCCTCATGGACTTACACCCAGGGCTTACTGAGCTTTCTTTACACACTCCATATTTTCTTTACATCAATTCAGCACAGTTTAAATCCAGCCCTTTTGTTTTAGTGATTTCAATATAGTTCAATCCTTTATATTTTTATTTGATTAAATCCATAATATTATGTTTTATTTTATGTTTTATTTTATGTTTTTCATTTCAGTACACTTTCTAATCAATTCCCTTTCATGCTTTATTCAATTCATTAAAATGTATATATTATGCCATGTTTTATTTATTTCAGTAAGAGGTATATCAATTTTGCTATATGTTACATTAAGCCCTCAGCATGTCGTATCCATTTCTTCATCTGCTACATCCATTTTGTCATGTGTTCTAGCACACATCAGTATCTGTTTGAAACAGTTTTACATCCTGATTCTAATTTTTTTAGAGCATTTATGTGGTATTAATGTGACTTGTTTTTCATCTGCTTCTGCACAAATTTTTAGAATACCTTATATTTAAAGAGCAGCAAGGTAAAAGATAATGTGGTGCTTTTAATAGGCATGAACACATCAATTTTGTCTTTAGCTTTATAAAGAATCATTCCCAGAAGACACCATGGTGTGCTGTTGAATTCATTTGAATTGTGTTTGAATTTCTAAATGTCATCTTCACTGGGAGTTAAGAACATATCGTTTATTTGAAAACTATAAGAAACTAGAATAGTCACCTATATGTCATCTTTCACCTTCATATTTTCTATGCTCTTCAATGAATTTAAGAAATGCCAGCTGGAATTCCATTTTACAAGGAAAGAAAACTGCAAATTCGAAATATTTAAAGAACCTAACTCTTCACTAAGAGAACATAATCTTTGAAAATCAGGATGAATGATTTTGGAAAATTCTGTGTTTTTTAGCCTATAGACTTAATGGTTATAGTTTTGTTCACTATAGACTAAAGAAACGTAGATTCCTTCCCCTTTTCTACATTTCTTTCATTATAAGAGGGATACAGCCATACTTGAGGAATTTTCTGCACACATATGAAGGAGAAAATTTAGATCTCCACTTCTTTATATTAAAAGCATCTGAGATTTTAAGAATAGTTTGCCTCAGAAGACAGGATATAAGAAATTGTTAACTATCAACATATTAGTAAAAACAATGTTGATAATATTGAAAATCATAATAAAACCAAAATTAGCCATTTAAGCAATAGAATAACTTTGGCCTTATCTGTAGCTATGCCCCTGGGTTTGGGAATGAAGAGATGGACTGCAAGGCCATCAAAATCGTGAAGCAGATTATTTTTTTCATATGTATTTTCAGAAAAATGAAACACTTGTACATATCACCTCTAACCAGTGGTAAAGTACTCTCTGCTATATATCCATCTGGTTTGCCATTTATTATCCTGAGCACTGCCACGAAGTGGACTCCATACTGCACTCTCTCTGTTTCAAATTGCAATTTTCAATATCTAGGACATGCTGGTTCCCTCTTCCTGGAAACTGAGTGCCCTGCTCATCAAAATGGAGCAAGTTATCAATTTTGGCACAGCCTGTCCTCTTCTCTCTTTTTAATTTAGGACATAATTTGAAAAGTTTCCTTTAATTACTCATCCCAGATAGGTTGGTGAAGTGTGATATATGTTGCCCTGAGGACAGAGATCATTCAATATGCTAGAAACTGCAGGAGGAAGGCCCTCTGATCCATCACTACCCAACAGAGGCTCCCATGCCCTGGCTGCTCCATATCTGACAAGCCACACTCCTGCGGAGCCCCTCACACCCCTGGGTGCCACTGTGCAAAAAGCACATTCACCTCCAGAGCTGCTGACCTGGGTCAAGAAGAGAATTCTCACCCTCCCAACAAGGAGGGGATGACTTGAGTCTCCTGTCTTTCCTTAGCCTGCATTGCACCTTTCCTTTCCTGCTTTGGAGAACTAATGTATGATCCAGCTCTTAAGAGCAATGGAGAAAAGGCAAGTCCTTAAGAAATATAGATGGATTTTCAATTTCCATTCCAAATTAATTCTGTGGAAGTTCATAAGACAATATCATTATATTAAAAGTAGACACATTCCAATAGTTCAGCCTTTGCAGGATTGTTGGACAATGTTTCTGATGTCAAAGCAAACAATTTCATGGATATTAAACTATGAGAATTTTTATAGCCATGCAAACATTCAGCACGAGGATCATGTACTACAAAAAATGGGCTCGGGCTTTTGCTTCAGAGTTTAAATAACTCTCAGGTCTTGTGCTGGCATGATTTTCACAGAAATAAACATTTTTTATTTAATGCAAGTAACATAACACTGCCTTAAGTTTTCATATTTCTGAAATGTGGAGAGGTGAGGAAACAGAACTACGTTCTTTTTACAACAGTCACATAAAAGCATCCTAAAAAATATCTGACACCCAATCTCTTTGCTCTAACAATATGAAAAACAATCACTGAATATACTTTTTAGCAACAGATTTACATGTTTAACATGTCTGAAAGTGTGTGTATACAAAAGTATCATATAGAATGTAGACTGGCTTACACCATTGGAAATTTTGGAATTAATGAATCTTTTTTTTTTTTTTTACGTGCATGGGCTTGCATAAGCATATAATTTGCATTCTCTAATTCTGTGCATCATTTTTCAACTCAGGGCAAGAATATTTACATCTGACATCCAAAACAGTTAAGCATAATTTATAATGGAAATGTTGACACCAAGCTAACTGCGGTTGCAGGAACAATGTTCATAGAAAACCAAAAGCAAAGCTTCCTCAAAATATGAAGTTCAAAACTCTGATTAAAAGCATATGAACCTGAAACAATTATATTGATGACAATATTATATAAACTCAAACAATCTAGAAAGTAAGATTCTGAGATTCAGGACTTCTTAAAGTTTTCTTTGGAAAACCTAAATTCCGTAGGCTGGCTAGTCTAACAGCTTTTATTTGCATTTTCCAAACCTATATGCCTTTTTTATAGCATGCATTGTGGCTATTGGTATGCACAGACACATTCTAATATTGTCCCCCACAACAAAAGCCATCATTCTGGCAAAAGGAGACAGGAAAATCTAACACTCTCTTACCATGACCAAGATGGTAAGAGCTGCTGCAGTTGCCAAATACAATACACAAAACATTTAATTTATAATAGTTAGAACTTGGCCCTTGACCAAGTCCAAAGAACTATGTCTTATTTCACTTGCTCTTGAATATGTCTCTTCCAGAGATAAATGACTGTGCTGTTTGCCAGTTCTCTCCTCTGTTTGGCGTTTTGTTTAGCTCTGCTTGTGACAAGCCAAGAGTTGATGCATCTGCTTGAATGTGTAATATACATCTTTGGTCAACTTAGCTTTTTTCCTTGACAATATTATGTCAAACAATCACATCACAACTGGCTCTGATCTCTTTGTTGTTAGCTAATAAATTAAAGAGTATTTATTATCTGCAATCCTTTTTTCCCTTTTAATGGTGACACATTTGTGGTGAATTACAGGGCAGCTTTATAAACTAGGCTGTGGGCCAGTATCAGCCCCTGCGTTCATGTGAATGTTCCCTCTCCCACTTGGCCTCCCAGCCTGGTGGTAAATCAAGGCAGCTGTCACAGCACACTAAGTTAGTGTGCGTCATTGGGGAGAGCAGGAAGCGTTGGGGGTATAATTCTGTCCATCAAACTAATATGTTATATCAGTAGCTTTGTAATCTTCTGCTATAAGTTATGGGAAGTGACACCTAAGAATTCACTTTGAAAGCAATGTGTTCCTCAGACTTTAAGCCAAAACAGACCCAATCTGCAGCAAGAGTTCCTCTGTTTATACGAGTGGATTTGTGGCAGCCCGCCGCCCCATCGCTATCAATGCAGCAGTATTTTACACATTCCACTGCAAGCCTCTTTCTGTTTACAGTTTTTGCAGCAGAATTTGTAAACTTTTAAAACATGATTTCTTCCCTTCTCCTTCTCTACCCTTGCTTTAACCTCCAGTAGCAGGATAGATAAATATACTCCTTGAATGTTATCATGACAAAGTGAACTCCTGACAGATAGGAATGAATGGGAGACCTATTTCCCTTGTCCATACCCCCTTCAACCTTTGCCTTGACAAATGTGGGAAATAGCTGCATAGGACAGGAGAAGAATACACACAGCACTAGGATAGGAATGTCAGCTTTTTTTGTTAAATGTTCACATGATACTGAAAGAAATGAGTGAAGATAACCTTAAATAGGAAACGTGTTTTCTAAACAGCTTCACAGAGATCCAATTCACACTGTATCACCCCTAAAAGCATGGCTTATTTTCAGTGACTATTTTTAATGCTTTTGAAGACCAACAAAAGAGGAACTTGGACTCAATTAAGTGTTTTTGTGAGGTGTGATTTGATCTGAAAGAAGTCTATGGGACATCTTCAAAGAGTCAAAAGCAGACAAGCATGTCCCAGAACTCTAACACACTGAAATCAAAGATGTATGCTAAGGACATTAAAGATCTGTACCAGTTCCTTGCCAAACTATTTTTAAAAGAAATTAGAATTAAACCCACAGAAGACTGCTTTGATAATCTTTGTAATCAATAGTAAATGTAAAAAACACATTAGAAAACAGTACCTTCCATCCTTAAATCTAAATCCAGAGGCTGTTAAAATGTAAAAAACACTACTTGGGACATTCTAACTTCATTTAGTCTTAAAATAAAAGAATAATTGTCTCATCAAACTTTGATCCAGCTTTCCATTAATGAATGCAGTTTACAGTAGATTTCTAAAACATGTTCAAGACAGCTAGAGATACTTCTGATTCCACTAATCTGTGCAATATACTAATGCTGTTTTAACTTTCATTTCAATGTCAACTTGAAAATTACAAATGATATTTCACAGGATCACATGGCATACCACATTGCCTCAAACCTTAAGAAATCCTGTGTTTAATAGCATCAGGTCTTGTTCGCATGCCTTAAAAATTTGAAAATGTATATGTCAGATCTGGTCAAACATTAATAAAATGAAATATTTTATCTTGAAACTAATCTGCTTAGAAATCACTTTTCTTTCATCTATTCGTCCCAGCTAATTAAAGCAGCACTGATTTGGGGTCTATCATCTTTAATAACATTTCAAAAACATATTTCAAAATTTTGCTCTGATCTGAACAAAACTGTCTAGTTTTAAAAGAAAGTATAATTAAACCCACAGTTGATAAGATTTAAAATAAAATTAAAAAAAATCATTATTACTTGAGATGTAAGAAATTGTAATTAACATGTTTGCACCAATCATCAGACCATACATTTGTGCAGCTAATGGCAGGACAGTAGGATTTTCCAGAGCTATGCTTTTCATGTGGGATTTGCTCACTCAGCCCTGGTCTTGTACTCTTGCTTGCTGCACTCCTGTCTCACTCTTATAGTAAGGTAAACATCTCTCTCTCAGTGCACAACCTCAAAGTGCCAAAAAAGAAATTTAATTCACTATTTAGTTGTGACTGGAGGGGGAAAAACAAAGCTTTGTAGAGATTCCAGGGCTAGACAAAATCTCCATTATTTAGAGGGCTTCTGCATCAGTGACTACTTGGCTGGAAATCCTGTGTCCATGGTGCCTTCCACTGCCCATCCAATACACATCTATGCCAGCAGTAAGATACCATTCTCAGGTCTTGTACCGTGCCACAAAACTTCCAAATATTTACCACTATGTGGCTACTTTCATTTGGGAGATGGACCTGTAGCTACAGTACATTGGCCATAACCAACCATTCCCTCAGTAAAGTATCCAGTGATTTATTTAATAAAGTCTGAAGAAACAAGGTCTCTGCATGGGTTTTCTGTAGAAATAATAACAAATACTGCATGGGTTTTCTGTAGAAACAGCTAAAAATTTAGCAGTTTTAGCTCCTCTCTTAGGAACAAATCTCTCATAAAGGCATTCTACAAATACCTCTGCTTAAGACAGACCATGAAAGACCAGATCCTGGAAACAACAGGCATTAAGAATGAAGGAAAAAATCTCTCTGATCTCTACTGATCAGGAATTCCCTACAAAGAGAAAGCTAATGGTTACAGTTTGGAAACCAGACTCAAATACTCAATACACTCTAACCTTTACACAAGTTCAGCCTTTCTGAACAAACCTTCTTGCAGCTGCTGAGGACTAAGCATCAGGTAAAGTTATTTGACAAACTACTATAAAAAACTGAATCAAGCATTTGTGTTATTTTTCACAGTCAAAGGTATTTCTTCCCACCTGTGACTGCTGACTAAGGTGTTTGTTCTGAATACCTCAAATGCAGCCCTACCAGTTTCACCATTAACACATTTGTTGTTCCCCACTGCTGGATAATAACTGTATTTCTCAAGTCACCTAAAAATATTACAGCAGTTGCACCAGGTTGGCCACCTGAGATTTGGCAATGAAATAGCTCGCTCCTGTTTTCATGAGTACTCATGTAAAGCCATATAAAAATTCATCCAGAGTTCAAAGTATATCAGAGAGACAGTGTCAGTACACAAAGCTAACATTTGGACTGAACCATCCATCACCAGCTAAGCACTCAGTAAACCAAGCAAAGCACATTTTAAATAGACAGGGCAGAATCCTGTGACTTCCCAACTACCTGACCTCCCTAAAACCAAATATTACTGTATTTATCAGAAAGATGTTTGCTTTTTTCTTCCTCTGCATACAATTTGAGTAGAATTTTTAAACAACACAGGAGTGCTGAACAGTCAAATTTTACTGAGCACAAAAGGCATAGCATATCTACCCGGCATCGTTTGGAATTCTGTGCCTTCACTTCTTTTTAGACTTTGGGATATTAAAAAAAAAAGCACCAAAAAAATAGACAGTACTTGCCAATTAATTAAACACATCAAATAAGTGCAACACTATGTCTGACACCAATATGCACAAATCTGATCCAGCATTTTAGAAATAAAACATTAAGATGGTTCCAGCTGATGCAGACTCCAAAAATATGTTCCTTGAACAAGCCCTTTGACTAGGCAGACTTGGTTGCACATGTTATACTTCAGAGGATTTTTCCAACATCTTGTATTAAATAAGTCTTAAAATTCTCAAGTAGAAGGTGACACCATGGTGACCTTTATCCTAGAAAATATTGCTAATTTCAGTTACTTATAAGACATTTGGCTTCTCTAACTTAGTGATCATTGGTATTTCTTATCCTTTGTTAAGAAAGAAGAGGGATAAAAAAAAGAAATTATAGAATACCTACTTATATCTATTGCCAACAATACAGGACTACTGTCTGGTTTTGAGACAGATGTAAGATTGTTAATTAAAAACTAACTTTAAGGCATCTCAAATGTCTCTTCCTAGAGAGACAATTTTTTTCCTTTAAATAGAAGCAAAAAATTACCACCTGAGCCAAATTTTAATTATATTTTTGATAATTAGTTAACAATGGCAGTTCCTCAAGCTATTACATATATTTAATAAATCTAAAGTCAATGACAGTTATGTAAGACATTGTAAAACAAACATTTGGTGAAAAATATCATACAAAGTAATTTTAAAAAAACCCAAACACTCACATAAATATGTTTTTACTTTACATCCTTCTTTAACAGCTCTTCCACAGTGATACTAATTTAAAGTCATAAATGAAAATTACTTCAGCAGTTTTAATGTTTTAATTAGATAACAGAATTTATACTACAAATTCATGATAAGAGATGGCAACATCCAGCATCACCAGTGAAAAGTTTTCAGAACATATTTTACTAGAATTTTCCCATTCCAACTGAGGTTTGTTTTGCTTTTTTATTTTCCTACTATTCACCAGGCTGAATAAACAGTGTACTTATTCTACACTGATTGAGATTACTCTTTCTTTAGCTACATGCATAGGCATTTAGTGATTTCCAAATCAATTAGAAGCTCTGCTGGGTTCAGTGTCTGGCTTTTCTCTGTTTTAATCTAGAAAAAAAAAATATCCAAAGTTATTTCTCTGTTGCAAATGATTGTCTTTTTCTCATTTAAACCCATCTTGTTTCAATCTTACACACTCTTTGAGACTGTAATACAAATGACAACCTCCTTCCCTTAATATAAACAGAAAGTATTAGAAAGAACAAACATCAGCTGAGCTAATCCCTCGCTCTGCAGCTCTTTTATAACACAGTGATCCTACACTACCTTTTCTTATTTGTAAAAACACATATCAGGCACAACAGGACTAACATTGTATCGTGGATTACAACTCCTCTGCGAGTTTTAGGATCTTGAACACCTGTACTGCATCTTTATGTGCAATTCTCAGCCCTAGAAAAGCAAAACATGGTTCCACTCCAGGCAGACAGACGACAGGCTCACAAGATGGTTTGTTTGAAAAAAACACTCCCCAGTAAGTGTGAAATGAAGACTGTTCAATTACCATTCGGTTTTGGGGATGCGGGCTATTTTCTTCCACATATCTGCAAATCTCCTCACTATAAGGAACGGCACATGAATATAAACTGAGCTACAGGTTGCACTTGTAAACAGTGTTTCTCTCAAAGTGCTTAATTAAGGCACTGCCATATTTTTGGGGTTTGAATCTTTACTGCTGTTTTAAACGGGACATAAGCAGTCATGACCTTTTGTGTCTGATGCCAGAAAAATGAAAAGGCCCAGCAATAACTGGAGTTTACATTGGCTTCATTTTCCAGTCCACAGTTAAATACACACTATATCCAGCGCACCATACATTCTTGAAGGCTTAAGATGCAATGCAAGCCCTCCTTGTGTGAAGAAAACAGATAACAGCTGGAAAATTGTGGAGTAGTTCCAACAGGGACTTCTGCTTCCTCGTAGAGTCCTGCTCAATGAATTACAATTATAATATCTCCATAGCTGTCAAACAACAACTTACTTTAAAAACACCAGCTGTACTATGCTGCTCTTTCTTCTTTTCTTGTTGTAAGACTTATCAAACAACTAAAATAATGTATATTCTTCAGTGAAAGGCTGGCCTGGAAACTTTGAAGAAGATTAGAAGAAAACAAAACAAGTCAACTTATATACACTAGCTAAAATTATCTAATTTTTCTATGTTTGATGTTCAGCAACTGAATAAAATGGTCTATATTCTAGAGGGTTTAAGTACCATTTGATGTCTTTTGGGATTGTGTGGATTTACCTATGCAAGCATATCATTGTCAAATCTATCAAAGATTTGATTATCATGACAGCTTTTCACATCCCAGCTATGTGCCAGTTTTCATAAACTTCTATAAAGAATGCTTCTATTCCCCCTCCTTGTTTAATATCTCCAGGGTATATAACCTAACAATAAAAGATCTAAACCCAAAGAAATAGCAGAAAGCTGAATAAAGCAATAACAATGACTAATTTTCTAGAAGTTCAGTTCTATCTTATTAACAGCAAAAAAAATTCAAATTCTTTTCCTTTATACCTTCCACTGGAGTCCTAAGAGTAAAAATAATGGAATGTGCCAATTATTGGGTCATTGCAACTGAGATCCCGATTACAAGCACCAGTCTTTCCAGGTTCTTGAAAGAAGACACACATTCTAGGAAGAAAATTAAAGTCTCTATGGGAAGTTCTCCACCAACACTATTACATTCTTTTGAAAACAGAAACTTTGATCAGTTCATAAGGAATAGTATCATCCCTGTGTTTGGTCAACTCCAACTGCTTCTGAGAAACAATCCTTAGCCATTGTCATAAAAATCTGATCTGAAATCCAGTTTTTTCCTCCAGTAGCTCTGGATTTCTGTGCATTGCCTACAATTGGCTAATTTGTTTCCTTGGGACCCTTTCAAAACCCACCTTGTGTGCTGGGCTTCAGACTACACATTTTTCACAGGGAAAACAATGTTTTAGTCATATGAAGAAACAAAATCTAAATAAGGATGACAGTTTTGACCAATCCACATTTGTTTCTTCAAAGGTATTTCTTACATGTAGGTTTCTCAAAGTCAGCTTTAGATGGAATTTTTCTACATTTCTCTATTTCGCCTTCGAATTAATTCTGGGATGCTTCCCTCTTGAATTCCCGTTCCACCTTCTTTTTAATATCTGCCTTTGCACTATTTCAGAAGCCAAGCAGGTGAGTAGCTTGAGAATGACAGTTTACTCTTCAGCACAGTCATATTGACAGCCATGGGACAGAGTGCTGGTGAAAACTGATAATGCTAAAACTTGTCGACAGATTTATAAAAAGTGTTTAAAAATTCTATTTTCCCCACAGAGTTCAAAAAAATTACTTTCTCTAGGAAAGACAAATCACATTTTGGGAATTATTTATTAATCATTTGTGATTAAAGTCTGCTTCATCCCATGTCCCATCAAGTCAGGCAAGATCAAAAGGCTCTCTCCATTTGCTGTGCAAGGCTCAAACTAGCAGACCCTTTCTACAGAAACTTTCCATGAAGATGTCCAGAGCCTGAGACTATTTTGAGACATTATTAATCCTTTCCAAGTAAATTCTATGAAAAGCATTTAAATTTTTCACATTTTCCACCTCCTCAGGGACAGCATTTTCTGTAACGACGCTGTAGCTCAATCGTTTCTCCAGTTTGTTATTTTTGAACCTCTGAGCTTTAACATTTCTTCTAAATATCATTTTAGTAATCAAATAGTTTACATTAATTAATCTGTTCCAAACCTCTCCTTGCAACAAAAGAAATCCTTTTAAGAAAATGAAAATAACCCAGAGAGGGTGTTTTCTCAGAACTAAAATACTGGAGTGGGACGTGGGTACCAACATGACTGTGGGCTCATCAGTTCTGCTGAGGGTGAGAGCATCCTGTCTCTGAGCGGGGCAGCACAGCAGTGACTGCACAGCCCACTGGGAACCCTTTCAGACCACAGGGTGAGAGCTTTTCATTTCCCATTATAAATATTATGAGGGTCTCAAGTCTCAGCTGAGCAGAGAAGTGCTTTGTGGTCATTTGGAAACAGATACTGATAGGTGCCTGGGAAGCACTGATCATTCCCAATTCAGCACCTATCAGGATGAGAGCATTTTAGCATAGCCTGAGGGTTCACAATCTGACAGTCTGTAGCTGAGGCAACTCCAGAAGATGCTAAGCCTTCAAGCACTCAGGCCATGGAAGGTGAGAACAGTGTTTCTCTACCCATAAAGGATTTCACAAAAAAGAGGGGAAATTTTGCACTCAGTTGTCGTGAAACCATGGAGTGATTACAGTGTAACCTATTAAGGTTAAAAAAAATGTCTGGTTACATAGTCCCTGTAATATCATTACATTTTTTCCTGTGATGCCATTGCATGTTTAATTTGAAATGCCCAGAGTGCTAAAATGATGCTTACATTACAGCTGCAAGTTCTGTCTCTATCTCTTCTCATCCTATGTTAAAATACTGTTAAAATATCCACCTACTCTTCCTATACTTGTTCACACTAGATTCACATCACATCTATACTCCCAAATAGGCCAAAGAAGAGCTTCTTCATGTTAAACTTATGTTCAAAAACAACAGATAAATCTCACAGAGCTCTAGTCAATTTGGACTACTTTCGAGCAATAATAGTCTCTTTTCCAAAAAGGGGCAGGGGAAGAAGAAAAATAGAAAGGAGGGGGAGGAGGAGGCAGATGTATATCTGTATTTTTGAAAGCTTCATCCCATCCCACTCCAGCTTCTTTTGTTGCTTTCCATGCTTCCGTGAAAATTAAGAAATCAAATGCTCCATAACATTGTCACTGGATTCCCACAGAAGTCTTACTGTGACTTTCATTAAACAGAATTCCACAGAAGTGTTGTACAGGCTCACTTTTGAAGAAGCCTAATACTACCTTCTTGAATTAGGTTTGGTTAACCTATCATCAAAATTAAAGCTGGAAACAATCTCAGGTTAAAATTGAAAAAAAAAATCATATTTTTCTTGTGTTACAATAATATTTTTAGAGCTTTCAATAGAAATAACACTCATGCATAATGCATAATATTACCATTTAGCCAACAAGTATAGAGCCATTTTAATTTCTGAAGGAGACAGTAAACAGTGTAGGCAGGGGTTCTACTTAACCCACACACTCCGCTAATACATTTTAGATAACAGGCCAGTGCATTTAAATAAAGTCCAGATTCAATTTAATAGTATTTGTTACAAAGCTTTATCTAATTATAATAGTCAATCTTTATTACTAGCCTCACAAGTGCAGAGAACCCTATTATAATCCTTCTTTCTAATGATCTCTTCGCTATCATAGTAATAACACTCAGCCATAAATTAATCATCTGTTTACAATCGTGAGTAAACATCAACTCAATTAACAATTGATAAATAAACAGTTGACTCTGGAAGCTATTTCTGTTATAAATGTGGGTACTGAAGGATTCTGCACAGCTTTGCTATTTAACTCAAAAGTGTGTTTCTGTGTATCCAGAGATTTCTGTTCTGCACAGTTTAAATGAAATGTATAACATGAACTGCACAGGCTTTCCACTCTAATAGTGCCACCCATCTTTTGTGCTGCTAAGTGTGTGGGAGGATATTGTCTATCTTTTCCAGGGATTGCTTTGTTCCTCTCAGACTAAACACAAGATGAAGTTAACATATAGAACTGTTTGTTTCTGTTATTAGAACTGCTTAGTAAGCTTTTTCCTTTCTAAGCGTTCAGCTCATTTTTGAGTCAAATGCTAGATCACAATTCTCCCTCTAATTAATTTAATTCATTTTTCATCATTTCAGTTGCTGTGGTTTCTTCCCCTTGGTGCATATGAACACATTACTGGAGTGACTGTTCAAAGTGAGGAAAACACTTCCCTCGCCCATGTACTCTGACCTGCAAAAAGAAGCTCAATGATTTGTTCCTTACTTCATTTCAGTTCTCAGATTTTGTCTTTTAGAATGCAATGACAACTGAACCAGGGTGGTTGGGCCCTGGAACAGGCTCCCCAGAGAAGTGGTCACAGCACCAGACCTGTCAGAGTTGAAGAAGCATTTGGACAATGGTCTCAGGCACATGTGATTCTTGAGGTTGTCCAGGGCAGGGCCAAGAATTGGACTTAATGACCCTAATGGGTCCCATCTAACTCTGTTACTCTATGATCTTATGAATCATGCCACAAGATCGTGGACATCAAACTATCTCAATGACTCAAGATTCTGGCCTGGGTTGGAACTAGGAGACTTCTACCCAACTGCTTCCGGCCTAGCCACTGGTCCACATCTTCATTTCTCCCACAACATTCCTAATAATATCTACACCAAGTTTTCTCTTTTTTTCTGGCTGACATGGATAAATTTGAAACACTGACAGCTCTCTAGAAGACAACATAAATTCTTGATTTCGTCTCTGTTGGTCAAGGCATACCACCCATAGACAGATTGGAAGAGATAAAAGCCCATAACTTCTATTTACCTCCTATAAAAATACTATCCCTCAAAGACTGGGATTGCCCCCATTTTTGCAGCCTTAGTGCATATTTTTCTCTCAGCTCTACAGCTTGCCTGAGGTTTCTGGAAACTGAAATAACATGCAATCCCACAGAAGACTCAGAAAACACCAAGTGAAGGAAAACCACCTGTTTGAAATCTGGTATGGAGCAGATAGGTCTAACCCACCTGGCCCAATGCCAAGGGCAGACACCTGCTTGACATAATTTGAATTGATCCAGGAATATACTCTCTTCACAACAAAGATAATTTTCTGCTGTCTTTAATTATCTCTGTGTTGTGTAAATAGACATATAGCCTACAAGAAAAGGAAAACAAACAAACCAACCCACAAAAACCCCTCTGAAGCACAACTACTTGCAAAAAAGAAGTGACTACTCTGACTGGAAAAATATGGCAGTCCATGTGGGATCTGACAGGACAAATACAGACTACAAGAGAAGAATTACAAGGAATCACAAAAAAATTGTCTGCTCATGGCTGGAATATGTGATACATAATCTATTTATCATAAAAAATAAGATTAATTTTAGAGAGTGTTCTTTTCAGATTGTTACCCTTTCCTAATGCATAAAATAATCCATTCTTAGTGACCATCTATTTTCAGCTATAGAGCTTGTGCCTGAACATACCTCATATTTGTCTTGCCCTGGAAACAATCTCTTGAAGGTAGGACTAGTTTTCTTCAGAAACTCTCTAGCTTGACTAATGACAACTGAGTTACCAAAGACATTTGCATTGAATAAACATATGCCTTAAACAAAGAACTTTAAATGTTGCTTTGAAGGAAAGAGATAGTGACTATTTCTATTTTCAAATGCAGGTCTGTGATGAGTCTGCCATCTGCAATGCCTTTGACTTCATGACTGCACGTTCTCATAAAGTCTGGAACACTCTGTAAGTCAATGCCTGGTCAGTCCTTGAGAAATTCTTTCCCCAGCCAGTATCACTTGAGTCACTCCTACTATTTGTCATAGCTCCTGCCTTTAATTTAAGACTTTTTGGGAGCAATTTTAGATATTGCTTTTTAGCAACATTTTCCATTTTCTGTACCAAAGAGAAATTTTGGTACAAATTTTCTGCCTTTTTTAAAACACTAGGCAGCAGTATTCATGCCCTAGAGTGATTCACATAAGAAAAACACTAGACAATGACTGTTTATAAAATTTTTGAGAAAACTAAGACTGAAATTTACAGAATACTGTAAAAATCATGTAATCCATTAAAAGACTTGACTGGATTATTTCTATGGTTTTGACTACATAATCCACAATGCACAGGAGGAAAAATGACTTTTCAATCAAAGATTTTTAAAAGGGTAATTTTTGTCTATGAACTGTTCTGTTATCATTGCATTGCTTCATGGACACAGACACCACAAAAATAAAAATGGTGTGCATAATAATAAAAGCTCACCAGCACTAAGAAGTAGGAGTAGAAGTGATAAATGCAGTACAGGATTTTTTTTCTTGGTTTTTTTTGGGTGGGCTTTTTTTCCTCCACTTTAATGAAGTCAGCACTCGCTTTTGCTGCTAGATAACAAATCCCCATGTCAGTACTACATAAAATGTTCATTAGTAACCCTGAATTATCTTATATTTCTGACATTCTAAGTTCTTGTAAAATAAATTAATAGTTCATGGTAATACATGATAGTCAACAAGCCATTCAGGAAAATATTTTTAAAAACATACCCCTATATTGACACTCTGCAAAGCTCAGAAATGTCAAGCAAAACTTGGACAGAAAACTAAAGGCCTGTTGCTTCAGGACCTTGTGCTCCAAGTCCTCTGAGCTCACAATTCCCAGTGAAAAAGAGTTCAATCACACTGAAGAATTCTTTCCATAGGATGCTCTAATGTACAGTGAGCTAAAAGTGCTCAAACCTAAAAGGGAAATTATCATTAAGAAGATCTCACAGGGCCAGATCTTGCAAAAGAACATCTGATGTACTCCAGAAATGCAGTCAATCTGAAGTTAGTTCTATGACCAAGCACGTGATCCAGACTTGTGACACAGCCAGAGCTTCAGCACATAGCTAAAACTTAGAAAGAAGTTTCCCCAAACCTAGTGAATCAATAACTTAAGATTATAGCCCACTTTTCCCACTCCTCCCATTTGTTTTTTTTAATTCCACTGCAGCTTTCTCAAGTTAAAGATGTTCTAATGTGTGGGTTTAGCTGTGCTGATTTCTGTAGGTTAAGCAATGAAATAAGAGTCATTATGGATGATGACCTTCCAGTGTCCCTGATATGGGAGATATATGGCATATGACTTGATCCACATAAACTGAAATGTTCAATGATGCAGGAATTTCATAACCTCTAAGGAATTCATATTCTTTCTGCAACACTGAATGAACTGGAATTATACTAATCTTCCACTGTCTTATCCTACATCTTTAACAACTCCTAAAGATAACCGTGGCTATTTTATTCAACCATTATTTTTTTCCCTACAATAACCTGGAAGATAGTTATTACTAAATAAATGCACAGTTATAAAGTCTATATATTAATATGAGAGTTTGAGAACTCAGAGCAGTGACATGACAATAATAAGCAAGCACTGAGCACAGGAACAGATGGCATTGACCAAAGCACTGAATATGTGCTCTTCCCATCAGTTATTAGGAATAAAGAATCCTCAGCAGAACAGTTTTAGTCCCAGTAAAGTACTCGTGTCTTCAGCAGCAGAATTCCTCATTAGAAAATTTAAGAGCAAATTGATTCTGACTTTGAAAAAGACACTAAGCCTGAGACATTTGAGAGAGAATTCAATATGTTCCACTAAAGACAATACCAAAACCACAGAGAATTTGATCAGGAGAACATAACAGAGGGATACACAGAAGAGTTTGGCTCACCTCAGAAACAACTAACCCAAAAGAAGAGCTGTATCTCCAGGGAAGATCAGCAAAGAGTTTACAAGAGAAATAATGTCTGAAAGAATCAGATCTTGGATTCCTGGTGAAATGTAATGAGCATTCAAGACTGGGAGAAATCCAAAGCAAAAAGTTACCAGTAAACAGTATTACTTGATTAGAACTTTGCCATTTAGAAAAAAGGAGATTGCTCTTGGAAGGCCTAAAAATGTGTGTCTGTGTCTGTAACTGTGTAAAATTACCGTATACACATAATCCTAATGAGAAGCAGCATAAAACCTTTGCCTTGACTTTTTCTTCAGAAGTCCAAGTCCAGTGGCAGACTCAAGCTACTAGGTGGTTTCTAGTTCTCAGTATAGTTCTTGAGAGCCTAAGGCTTTTAGCTTCCAAAAACTCCTTGTGCTACAAAGTACTGGGCAGATCATGTACATTTCTGGTTGGAGTTATATTGGAAATGTCTCTTGAAAATAAACAAGGAATACATTTTAAATTATTATTATTTTACATGAAGAAGGTACACCAATTATTTAAGCACAAAAAGTTTCCTGAAATGCTTTTATTCTATCTGGTGTGCCATCTTACATAGTGTTATCCTGCAAACTTCCTTGCTTAAATACTGGAAACAGCCACAAAGGGCTACATATAAATATAACACAGCCTATTCAGATTTATCTTTACCTTCACCCTGACTTTTCCTACTGAATTGAGATTCAGTAAAATAGTATACGGCCTTAAAGTCCTCTGTAATTAGATAGGTAAAAGCCTGCAAATATGGGAACTTGTAAGAATAAAGATTAAACCTCAGTAAGATTCAATAATGTCTATATAACAATTACAAAACATTCTACCTTCCAAAAAACCACACTGGAAATGTGTACACAACATACTGCAAAATATCCTCAAGAGATTTTATTTCTACTCAGACTTTTTCTAAGTATTTCAAGCAAGTAGCTATTTCATTAACCATTTGGAGGTAGAAAGGGGAATTAGTAGTTCAGCTTAAGGAAATGTAGCTGGACAATTTTTCCACTCAGAACTGGATAAAGATAGAACTATCCCAAAAGCTGTTTTTCAATTAACAGTAGCACTCACATATCTATACATACACAAATATAAATAAATAAGGACCATTCTATATCACTAAATGTTCATGAACCTATGCTATCTTAGCTATGGCACCACATATAGATGGAATCTCTTAAAGCCCTTGGCTTAAAAGTCAGGCTAGAAATCCCAGACCATCTATATAACATTTTTGTTTCCAAAAGAAGCAAGGCATGTTCCTCAGTCTTATTTGAACAAAGGTGATTACCACCCTGTTACGTGAATTGTCAGATGGTCTTGTCTCTTCACTTTCCCCAGGAACTATTCCTGCCTGCAGTCTCTTTTGCTTTTATCACTGTTTCTCCCCTGTCTATGGATAACATCAGCTCAATGAGCAAATTTTACACAAAGCAAGAACAAAACAAGATTTGTGGTCATTCTGTCCTCCTCCAGAACTAGGCTCTACAGCCTTGAGCCAGCTGCTGAGAAAGCTTGGTCTGTTGCTCTCAAAACATCATCCTCAAGGCTGACAGTTTCATAGTTCCTGTGAAACTTAGCTGTCAAGGGAATCTGTCACTACAGCCGGAGAAAAGCAATTTCTTAGATAGTTTCAGCCAGTTCCATGGAGAGCTTCGAAAATTATAAGGGAAAAAAGCAAATTTAATCAATACCCCAGCAACAACAAGGGTGCAGACCAGCAGTGGAGTGCAGTCTCAAAGTGTCAGCAGTCTATACTGCTTATAATTACAAGAGAATTGTTTCTCTTGGGACATACTGCCTCCTACATTAATCCCAAATTAGGAAATGTGCAGGTCTACTGGCAGAAAGACAAGCTTATTTCAGTGTATTTGAGTCTTTCAGAAAGGCTCCAAGGGAATTTAGGCTAGCTCTTATGATGCAAGAGCCTGCATCAATCCCTATTTTCATAGGGTTGGAAACAGCCTCCAGGATTGAGTCCAACCTTTGATCAAACACCACCATGGCAACTAAACCATAGCACTAAGTGGGACATCCAGTCATTTCTTGAACATTTCCAGAGATGGTGACTCCACTACCTCCCTGGGCAGCTCATTCAAATGCTTAACCAAGCTTTGAGTGAAGAAAATTCTTCTCAGTATCCAACCAGAACCTCCCATGGCACAGCATGAGGCTATGTCCTCACGTCCTGCCACTGGCTGCCTGGGAGGAGAGGCCAACCCCCATCTTGCTGCATCCTTCTCTCAGGTAGTTGTAGAGAGCAATGAGGCCTTACCTAAGCCTCCTTTTCTTCAGGTTAAGCAACTACAGTTCCTTCAGCCTCTCCTTAGAAAACTTAAACTCTAGGCCCTCCACCCCCTCCACTGCCCTTCTCTGGATGCGCTTCAGCACCTCAATGTCTCTCTTCATGTCAGGGGTCCAAAACTGGACACAGTACTTGAGGTGCAGCCTCAGCAATGCCCAGTACAGGACACTGGTCCTCCCTGGTCCTGCTGGCCATGCTGTTTTTGATACAGGCCAGGATGCCATTGGCCATCTTGGCCACCTGGGCACACACTGGCTGACGTTCAGCTGCTCTTGGCCAGCACTCCCAGCTCCTTTTCCACTGAGACACTTCCCAGCCACTCTGCCCACAGCCTGTAGCGCTGTCAGGGGACTGTTGTGACCCAAGGGCAGGACCCAGCATTCGGCCCTGTTGAACCTCAAACAAATGATGTCAGCCCATTGATCCAGCCCATCCAGATATCTCTGTAGAGCCTTCCTACCCCCCAGCAGATCAGCACACTAAATTAATTATTGAGGGTGCACTTGATCCTCTTGTCCACATCTTTGATAAAGGTATTAAACAGGATTGACCCCAGCACAGAGCCCTGGGGAACCACTCTAGTTACTGGCAAGCAGTTGGATGTGGCACCCTTCACCATCCCACTCTGGGCCCAGGCATCCAGACAGTTTTTAACCCAGCAAACTGCACCTGCCCAAGCCATGGGCTTCCAGCTTCTACAACAGAGGGACTGTAGTTATTTCAAGTATACTGGTACCATGAAAAATTATGCAATTCCTCTTACGTGCATGTAGATACACATTTAGTTAATTCCACACCACAAAGAAAAAAAGCTATACTGATTTGTCATACTGAGTTAACTCCTTCCGTAGCAGGAAATACACTATATTGATATGGGTAGTTTTCAAATTGATAAAGAAATCATCCTTCTGATTTTTAGTTTCATTCTTTCACAAATCAACCCCTGGGCCTTGCCCATTCCTAGGATGTAACTCCCTGCTAGAATGAGAACATGAGACAGCTACATATGCCAGCTGAGAATCTAGCCAGATGTATTTATTCTGATTATTCATTTTCTATTCTGTTACTGTAGTGATTGGGGAGAAAAAAAAAAACAAAAAAGAAAAAGTCACCCCTTCCCAATCTAACGCTACACAGCCACAAACATAATGTAAATAAAATCTAACATTCAATTCCCCACAGCACATCCCTTTTGTTACAGTGGCATTTCTGATAACAAGAATTACAGCCACATGGAGACTTTTTGTTCCCTACTAAAAGTGTGATATCTCTGAGAGCAGATGATGGTTTTATTACAAAAAACTTTTGTAGTTTGAAAAGACCAGTAGTAAAAGTTAGTTCAAGGTTTTTATGACTTCTTTTGTTCAGAGGAAACTAAAGGAGGAAAACCACTGGTGATGTATGAAAAGATTGCTTGTTTACAATCAGTACACAGATCCTTGCCTTTTTCATGAAAGGAAAGGAAACCAGCAGGAGAATTACAATACGGAGCACCTCCCAGGATCTCTTTCACCATTCTCCCCATTTGTGTATTAAGCAACAAGGCAGCTGTTGAACAAGTACTATCAACAAAGCAATCTTCTAGCCCTTTGATTTAGGCTATTCATATCTTCTGCCCTGAAATAAAATGACTTTCACAATTAAAACACCGAAATCAATGCTGTATCTATTGTCATGTCTGCAGGAGAAAAGCTTTAATTACAACTCTAGTTAGATAACACAATCATTACACCTCCTTAATCTCAAATATAAAACCAGTACCCTTTCAGTGCTATGCCACCCTTTCTTTGATTTTTTTTATGTGAATGGCTTTTTATCTGAGCACTTTAATTTGCATGCCTTTGCTGCAAGGCAGCTCCCCGTGATATGTTAATTGCAGAGTGCTTTAAGTACTAAAAGATTAACATAAAACCCTTTGCAAACAAGCTAATAGTTTATGATAATTTTTGCATGGCCTTTGTCTGTCTATCACTGGATTGCCTCTAGCTGTAATTTTATAAAGAAGCTGTAAAATATCATTTAAACAAGTTCATTTACACATAATTATTACCAGAATCACATTATTCAATTTAGATACTCCAGCCTATTAACAATCCATGAACTAAAATGTAATTAAACTATTTTCCTTTTATGAACCTATTCATTACAATGTGTGGGAGATGGATCTCTCAGTTTCACTGAAAATTTCAGCACTTTGTTGTTGGAAGTGACAGGTCTGGCACTCATTCTGTGCTTTTAATTATATTAAAAGTATTTCAAGGCAGGTAAATTAAAGAATATATTTATAAAAAATGTGTACAAATGCCAAGATGGTGTCATCCCCTAAAATATATTTATTTCACTCCACACAGTTTGCACTTCTTATCAGATAAAATAAAACCAGGATACACAATTTCAATTAAAAGTTCTCAAGTTTCCTCATTTTTGAAGAAATAATTGAAAAAAGAAAATTTTATCCCTAACAAGACTGTTTTAGCATTTCAATTGCAGCTCTAGTCTACCACCTTTCAGTACAGGGACCTGCATTGAGCAGCTGTGCATATTCCCCTTTGATAAAGATCATCTTAACTCAAAAAATTGTTTATGTTTCAACAAAGACTAAAATCTGCTGTGTATTGGTCCATCATGAACTGTTAAGAGTTTTCTTAATGGGCCCAGAGCCACTCACTAACTCAAACTGTCAAAACACCATCCTAGTTTCACTCAGAAGATCCTTCACCTGGCATTTCACAAGGCTTAGGCATCAGGCCCTGTTTACTCATTGCGTTTTTATCCTAATTATCCTGATTTATCAAAGCATAAATCTGATCTGAACAACAGAAGCCTCGGTCATTGCTCAGTGATACAAACTGGAGACTCTCCTGCACAATCCAGGCTTTAGGAGAGCTGCTGAAATAAACTCAATGGAAACATAACACATGGGCAATTTGCTCTGATAATCAAAATTATTTTATCTGACACATACAAATCAGAAGACACTCAGCATTTCCTTTTATATGTCAGGATAGAAGCCAACAAATCCAAGCGTCACTCATGAGGAAGACAAAAAGAATGGACCCATATTAACCACAAATACTGATTATCCATGGGTTTCAATTCCCTCACACTGGTGTTAGAATGAGAAACCGATTAAAAATTTAAGCTGTAAATTAGATGGTACCATTACTGAGACAAAGACAGTTCAGAGGGATGCTGTAGAGGAGAAAAAAAAGAAAAAAAGAAGGCAAAAATCAAGCCATTCCTCTAATGGACATGAAGCACAAGTATTTCTCTTTTTTTTTTGGTGACATCACCCAAAATCCATCTTCTATCAATTCACTCCACCTAATGTCTGGTGCCTACCTTTTCAGCTGAATTAAAAATCTGCAACTTTAAAAATTACTTTATGTATACTTCTCTTCTGCACAGATAAAAATACTGGCCTTGAAAATTTTGTTAATTTGCTAATGATTGATATTTCTTACCTGAAAAATTTAAAATAAGCTTTTGGTCAAAGCACACAATAATCACATAATAATACTAATAAGAGAAATGCAACAGAAATTACTGTGGGAATAAGATGCTCTACAGAGAAATTCTGTCACAGAACAAGGAATTCATAAGAAAACCCTGACAGATATTTCAGTCTAAATGGCCAGGGATCTGTGAATCACTGAGGCTGATAAGCTTAATTATTTCTAACAGTCTTTGAACATTTATTTCAATCAAATGTCAATCTGAATGTTACCATTTAGATCAGTTCCTAGAGAAGTTAATGAGTATAAACTCAGCAGGTAGCTATGAAAGACAAATTACAATAAAACCTAAGACCTTTTATTCTCTCTAAACTCCTGGTCTGTACCATAGAGCTACTTCACAATCCTTTGTAGTGGACTTTGCAGAATAAATTCCATCACATACTTTCTTTTTTTCCTTTTTTAATTTCTTTTTTTTTTTTAATTTTTATTTTTAATTTTTTAATTTCAATCACTAAGCTTACAATAGGGAAGTGGCAAATTTTAAATAAATTCAAGTTTGATCGTCATTCTAGAGTGCAGCCTAGCCCTAGCAGAACTCTTCTAGATCCCAATACATTTACAGAATTACAGTGAATTGCAGTCCCCTGTGTTCTTGATATTATGTACTTCACAGTCATTAACAGTTCTATTAAATATAATTGCATTATTCTTGTTGTTGTGGTTGTTGTTATCTGGGGGTTTTAAGCATCAAGAGAATATAAATTGTTTTTACTCTCTGAACCATCAGCATTTGAAATTTATCTTCATTGTCAGAATCTTGTAAGCACTTTAAAATAAAACCACTAATTTTATATACCTATTCAGAAGTTAATTATTCATTTCCAGAGTAAGATTAAAACAGGCTCACAGAGAAGAAAAGGTGTTAGGGTAGGTCAGGGATAGCTACGACTTGTCTTCAATGCTTACATTTATAAGAAGATCCTTTACTGAGCGCCATATGGTTGAGATATAACTGACAACACTTGCAGTGTTATTTAAAAGCATAACCAAAAAACCTCTAACAAAACAGTTTCACATCTCAGTTTACATTAGTAGGTTCAAACTGGTTTAGATAATGGTCTAAGAATAAAATCACTGCATTTCCTTTTCACAACAGTAAGCTTCACCCTCAAAACAAGTTACAAACAGTTGCTTAAATGTGTGGGTTTTTTTAGTTTCATGCTGTTTTAAATCATACTGTTCCTTATGTAGCAATAAGTTTATGAAGGAACCACAATGTATGAAGAGAAGCATTTTTTCATTTCAGAATCTCCCTGTTCATTCCAAACTCCCATTATTTGGACTGTCACCCTGACACTGCCTGAGGTGCATTCCAGCTCTCTGCAAGAGAATCTGCTTTCCCACTAATGGGGCTGCTCTTGCAATAGCAAATGTAATTTTCCACTCCATTAAAAACAGTGTGCAAAAGAACCCTATTTCTCAATCCACACAGATCAGTTCCCAGTGAAATCCTATTCACCAAATATTACAATAGCAGAATCCCCTTCAAATATAGGTGTTTTTTCAGGGCTGGACAAACAGGTCTGATCCAACCACAGGCACACCTGAACATCAACTGCTCCGATGTTCTTTAGTGTTAGAGAAAAATACACAGAGGTTCAGGAAGTATCAAGAAGTTCAGAAGAAACTGAGAAAGCAAATATTGCAATGATACTATCTGATAATACTATTTTCATACTGCTTTTCTTTAACAACCAGCCATAATGCAGATTTATACAGTGACTTACTCTCAGCTGTAATTCACCTGGATTTACAAATTCATTGATACACCAAATAGTGGTCTAACTGCATTTTGAATATCTTGCAAAGTTCAAAATCAGATGCCTTTACAGCAAAGTAATATTCAAGTAAAAGAAACAGCATTCTATAATAAAATAGTAACATTCAGCTATATTTTATATTTATTACCCTTTATTGATGCTGTATCATTACAGCATCAATGATACAGCATCAATATCATTATATTCATCACAGAATATAATCACAGAACTTATACAAGTTCTTTCTCTCATAATTCAGTATAAATTGTTCTCATGCAATCCTCTTCAGGAAACAGTAACTCTGTACCCTTTGATTAAAAGAAATAAAGACTAAGACAGTGCAAAAGCAGTGTATAAAGAACTGTCTTTGGGAATTCTATGCCTGGAGTTCTAAGCTGGGCACTAAGTTTATTAAAAAGAAAAGAAAACATTACGGCTTTTAATTAAAACTGACAACCTCAAAATTCAAGTTTCCCAGTGTTTTCCCCTTTCTACTGTGTTACAAAAATAACAATACTAAAGTAACTTCAATAAGTTTTAAGAATATATCATGAAAGGACTTGAAGAAATACCTCCCACAGAGTCTACAATATGTACTGTAGCACCATTCAGCCAGCAGAACAATTAATAAATCAACTTATTTCATTCACCCTCTCCCTCACTGGAGATAATAAAGAACTGCCTGGGTGCAATCCTGTACCATGTGCTCTGGGTGACCTTGTTTGAGCAGGGAGGTGGGACCATGTGTCCCTCTGTGGTCCCTTCCAACCTGACCCATTCTATCATTCTGTATTCACCCATATACTCTTCCCAGACTGAGACTACCAAAGGCTAAGGAAAGAGTTTCTAAAACGAAACAAAAATTTTAAAATTTGTTTGTATTAATCGGAATTCAGTAGAGGTATAAAGGTAATGCTGTAGTACTTGGGAGCAAATTAACAATAAGCTTCACATTTTTCAGTTTTGAAATAAATTTATAAAGAGTACTTGAATTAAAATCTAGGAAAATGAGATCTAGAGTCTGCGGGCACAAACGAGCAAAGAACAATCCTTTATTTCTTGCCATCCCCACTGAAATACTGTTAGACAAATAAGTATTCTATGTTACATGCCTTTGGTTTCTTCCATCCCAAACATGCAACCTTGGATAGCACGTTTTAATAAATTAGCAAAATACTTCCATTCTAATTTTGAAGGTGTGTAAAATCACCACTGTGACAATATGGAGACATCTCTAGATATCTATTGCTCCTGACAGCTTTTTAACTAGGCATTCAACAGTTCAGAAGCATTAAAGAATATAAAAATATCACATCTGGGGAATCTTCAAAGACTTAAGCATCAAACCACTGATCTCAATGATAAAGACAGATGACAGGTGACTGGAGTAAGAGAAAGAATGGCAATAAAGTGACTACAATGGACACTTTCATAATTTATCACGGCAAGAATAGGAAAAGCACCTTTCTGTAGCTCATGCAGTGTAAACCATAGAGCTACTCAGCAACTTTAGCTGGGGAGTAGAATACTCAAAACCCTCGAGGCAGGCACTGTGGTGATTGAGTTATGGATGTCTCTGGGTACACACAGACACACTCAGTGATGCAGCATGGAATGACAAAGCACCAAAATCCTTGACAAACTGCAAATGCAACTGACTCCTTAACTTTGAATGATTGCTCATGTTAGCCAAATCTGAATGCTTTAAACACCTTTCCATTCTGTTGTATCTCTACATTTTAAAATGTAACAATTAACAAGATCTCTGGAATTCTGTAAGTTCCAGACAAGAGATAAAGTAACATTTCCCCTGTCAATTCCACTTGGTTCTAAAGTTTAAAAAGAGAAAACTTCATTCTGAAGACAATAGAAAAAATTGCAATCATTTTACATCCTGACATAACTTACGAAAGTTTCCAGGAATATTCTTTTTGGAATATATATTTGCAGTCATCAAAGAGTAACTTGAAAGGGATAAACCTGACTTAAGAAACAAATTCTAATCTGATGAGAAAAGATGCTTAACCAAGTAACCAAACTATAACTTCACCTCTAAAAAGCTTCCATCCCTTTGATTTTAACAGCTAATAACTCAGAAAAAATTTGCTTTTCCTACTTAAGAGAAAAATATTCCAATTTTATTGCAAGGATTCAAGTAAGTTCTGTAGTTAAATGAAAAAGAAAGCATTACCTTTAAAAGAGGCTAAGGACCAGTAAACATTGATCCACCACATGGATCTAGCACACCCTTTAGATATGAGTTGATATATAAAGGCTTCAGCACCTCAGTGCAAGACAGTTTTGTCGCATGATGGAATGGAACAGAATAAGGAAAATTCAGTTTACTTTAGTGCTACAGATGGTTACTTAAGATAGGGTCAAAAAAACCCTCTGAACAACAGCAACAAACACAAAGGAGTGGAATTGTAATGGAACCACCATTATTCAGAGATCTCCTCAGCCTGAAAATAGCCTTATATTTGTAACTCCTGGAACACTTGGATTGACCTCCAGAATTATGTCTGCTGGAGTTGGCTAAAGATAACAATTATAGGGTGGAACAAGAGGAATTATAAACTGTGAAGTATATATTTACAAATTACTGCTCCTTTGCATATTGCTACTAGTCTTAATTCTAACAGAATTGTATGCAACCCATTACTTAGGAGAGTCTATCATTTTTCCCCTTCTTGTGCTAGCAATGCTTTAAACCATAGTGTAATTAACGTAATTAAGTTATTAATAAAGATTGAAGGGGTTGAGCATCACACAAAATACTTAACTTTGTGTATCTTTAGCTGAGTGACTGTTTAGGTTTGTATTTCAACTGTCAGCCAAATTATGTGCAATTAAGCCACAGCAGAGATCTCTTTTAACCAGTGATAATATCAGACAGATTCATAGTTCTGGGTGGTGGGTGGTGAAACTGCCCACTCCTTTCTATCTGTTGTATTTTCCTGCTATGCCTTATTCATGTACTGCATGGATCAGTGTATTCATACTTTGCGTTTCTCTATTAGTGTGTAATGCAGAATAAAAGGTTATGCTGCAGAAATAAAATATTCTGTATTTACCTAAAAATGAGATGAAAGAACTCTTGTCCTTATGCAATCTATTCTGTTGCTGTGGTGATCAGAACACCAGTGTGAAACTGCTCACTGTCTCATTGTTCTACTTCTTCACTCAATGTATCTACAAAGCTACTTCTAGAAAAAAAATACTTATTCCTATTCAGGCATTGAAGCCTTTAGAACTTGGAAGAGATTGGCATTATTTCCTGTACACACAGTCTTGGAGCTGAAAACTGATGCCAAATCTACCTGAGAATCTTGGATCAAGTTCTGGCCAGGGCACAAGAGCTAGGGTAGTCTATTGGTGTAATGAAGACAATTTGTGCACTTCCCAGTCATTCTAATGACCTCCTTTAGGTGAAGACTTGCCATTATTGGCGTCTTGAAGGCTTCTACTGAAAATTGCACACATGCTTAACACTGTCACCAGCACTGGCCCACCTCCCCATCTCATCTGGAAGATGTGCTGTATTTTTTTACATTAATAGTTGTAACTGGAAACACATGGATCAAGACAATAATACCTAACAAGTGTTAAAATCATTTAAGGTGTATCTTGTACAATCAAACCTTGAAGGCACCTGACATTAGGCCATGCCCTGGCTTCCAGACAGTCAGGGTCACAGAGCTCTCCATGTTTATCAGCTGCACCAGGATGTCATAGGGCAGACAGGGCATGCAGACATTTCAAAGGAGTACAAAAGCAAAGGGTTCATATTGTGAACGAAACTGATGATTTATATTTGCGATCTTTCTATTGAGCCCAGATTTATGACTGTATTCTTCTAATTCATTGACTCAAGGGAACAAGCCTTCATCTAGTCTTAAGAGAAAGAAGCTCCTAAGTATCAGATGAGCATTTTGGGCACCTTGCAAAAAGTACCAAAGGTGTACCTGTATTATTCCTAATCTTTTACACAGACAATTTTGGTTTTTACTGCTATAACAATAAAAGTATTTTTCCAATTCACAAATAATAACTTTCTACACAGTTGTGAAATGCTGTGAACAGCCATCAATATTCCAGCTGTTCTCTGCTAAATTTTACTGAAAGTGAAATTGAGACAAGAGAGTAAGCTAACAGCCATTTATAATCTACTTGTAATAAGCCATGGTTTTAAATGCAGCAATACTGTCAATTACGGCAGAGTTCCCCAGACAGCTAAAAATTCTTCACAGGTTCTGTCTTTTCTATAGATGAGGAATATTTTTTATCTAAATTTACCATGACAGACACAAGGTATAAACACCTTCTCTTAATAACAAGGAAAAAAGTCTTAGCTGGGCACCATTTGTATTTCAACCCCAAGAGAGATATTTTCTGTTTATCTTTTATTTCAAGTTATTAAAGACTGGGATATTTCAATTCAAAGTGACTTTAGTATGACTATCACATGGAGTTCATGAGGAACAATCTTAAATAAAACTGTGTATCAAATTTTGGGAATATCCTTTTTATTCAGTGAGAAACACAGTGAACCTTTACATTTTTACTCTCTTGTAATCATAAAAGGTTTATGAAGAAAGCTGACTTCATTTCTAAGGCCATCAATAAGAGCACTTTAAGCTAAAAACCCCCAAACTTTCTGCCCACCCCCACTATTCCCATTAAAGGCTCATGAGGCGTTCTGGACAATAAAATCAGTTGGAGATGTCCTTGATCTTTCTGTGGCTTTTATAGAAGCCAGATGGCTTGGCTCTGGAACATCTCATAATTTAGTGAAATGAAGAATTAAAGGGAGAGTTCAGAATTAGCAAAATTAAACTGCATGAGTTACCAAATGTCAAAACCATGCAGGTTTTTTTCTTCTAGAATGTTACATATACTGCAGGCTATCAAATAAGCTCAGAGGAAAAAATAACAATGGGCTGAAAGTGTATATTTCAATAGTTCTGAACAATGGGTTTGACAGCCAGAAAAACTTTCCAAAACTGTTTTATTCCAGTTAGGCATACTTTGTTCAATATGCCTTCCATGCACAATAACTACATTTTGTATTATTTTGCTTCAGTCATCCCTTGTGCTGAAGACTGAAGTGCTGCTGACATTACTGCAGAATCACAAATATCAGGATAATAAGACAGTTTGTAGGACTATACTATGTGAATATAGAAATGAAATAATCTGTATAGGACTAGAGCAAGGAAAGGCTGTTAAGGAGTCACAATTATCTAAATAAAGCAAATAATAAATAAAAATAAACCTTTGCAGACATATAAATCTTTTCACCAAGGAAACTGAGAACATTTCTTATGCACTCTCCACACCCTGGGAGATATATATTCAAGCTGAAAAACTCTTCAGTCAGAAACTCAAATTGAATCCTTATTTCATCATGTGTCTGTGAAGCTCACAAGGCTTTTAGGTTCTATATTTTGTTTTATATTTGTTCAGAACCATATTAACAAACACATGCCTTTCTCATGCTATCAAAAATTATTTAATAATTATTCCCAAGACAGAGAGCTTGTTATGACTCCTTTATTTACTCTACAGTTCTGTTACTTGTCATATATTGGTGTCATGTTTGAATTTCATTCCTGCCCTCCAGCAATATTCCATGTGATTTTTTCTAAGATCTTGTGGTGGTTATTGAAGACTTTGTTTTCAGAGAAAACACTAGCCCTCAGTTTTGAAGAACTGCTTGAGGTGGAAAAAGAATTTGAATTATACCATGCTAAAACTGTCATCAAAGTGAATTATTACTGTTTACAGTTGTGTTCATTAATTTTACCTGTATCCGTCCATCTAGATAATATACATAAAGACAGAATGCACATAAAGGAACATACTACAAGAGGCTGCAAAATAAAATAAAATAAATTCCCTATCCCCAAATGCATCATGCTTAGACCTAGCAAGACAAGAGGAATGTGTGAGCTGGACATAAGATGACATGCACACACAAAGGAAAAATTGGTGGAAGCTATTTCTAATGTTACACAAACATTGAATACTTCATTTCATCACCTAAAAAAAATACTAGTGTACACAATTTCCTGAACTAAAAAAAGTCAAGTTACATCCTATAACACTGATATGTTGCAAAGGTCAAAAATAACCCTGACAATCATCATCCCGATGTGCACAGCCGATGTGATCTGCTATCCTCAAAAAACATCTGTCACAATTCAATCAGCTGATAAAAAAAACCCTCTAAGAATAAATTGAAGAATAAACTCTTTGTCAAGCTTTGCCACACAGGAATCCACCAATAAACTTAAGGCAGTATTACACTGTATGAAACATCAGTGTATTATGAAACATCAGTTTTTGTTAATGTCAATTGATGTCTCCAATATATGCAATTAAAACTAGCATCAAAGCAATTCAGTGGAAAATACAGTTAGACAAATTTACCTTTTTTTCTATGACCTCAGTAGGTAAGAAGCTCGGGGGTTAACAATCCCTACAAAGCATTATTCAGCAGATTTCTCTCTACCTCAGCCTGAGAAATATTTCTTCTACGTTATATGCAGCAAGCTAAATCTTTCCAAGACTTAAGAAGTGTACTTATCTCTGAAGATTCTGACTCATATTTACCCAAAAAAAGGACAAGACCAGATATAATTTTAGTTATGTGCAAACCCAAATTCCCCCACTGAATAGTATCTACATTTCAATGTGATCAGTGAGAGAATAGGATGCCTAATACCTCGTGTGACATGGAACCTGCACAGCCAGAACTACAAAGGTGACTTGCTACATCCTCTGAAACAACTTGTTCCCACAATGCTGGGACCAAGAGTGGTCAATTTTATTCCATCCACTGCTGCTAGTTCTCCATTGTGCAAAAGCAGAGAGTTCCAAAGAGTAAGTGCTGCCTGCAAAACCTCACGGGAGGGCGGGACACAAGCTGCATTATATCTAAAATATGAGATGGACCAAAAAGTCACATTTAAAAGCCTTTCTTCAACATTCACAGTACTCAGCTCTCAGTGCATTTCACTGCGTCAATCCAGCATTTTATAATAAAGATCCTCTATTCCAAATCCAAAATCTAGTCACATACATCTCTTCAGATGATAATACTTAAACTTCTAAAAGGTAATGATTTAGAAAGGAGGAGAGATTTCATCTTCAGTTATCAAGAAGTTATATCCATGTTTGCAACTAATTTTGGGAAAATATGATAAGATATGCTTGGCATAATTATCTGATGAAGTGAATTATTTCCTCTCAGGTATTAAAGGTTATATCTACCATCTGTTAGTCCTGTAAAAATATTTCACATGCTACTGAAGAACTTAAAGCAGTTTTTTTCTTTTTACCTGTTACAAATGATAAACGGCTTATTGTTGAGATTTCACACCTAACATCAGAACTAACAGCTCTCTTATTTAAGCCTAGATCCTCAGTATAGCCGTCAGGTAAAAAATTAAAAGCCACTAAGTGGCTTAACTATAGTTTTTTTGTGATTTCTGAACTACAAGACCTTTTCTTCATGAAAAGTCATCTTCTAAAAAATGTCTGCTTATCATTTCACTGTTTTCTTATATGACCAAGCATATTTCTAAGAAGGAAAGCTGATAAAAAGTAAAGAAACCCACAATACTTTGCCTAAAGCACTCCTGCTTGAATTCTCATTTTTAATCATTTTCATCAAGTTGACTTAAAAGAATATTTGAAGGATAGGAAAGGTGAAAATCACATTGAAAAGGAAATAATTGCAAGTACTGAGAAAAGTAAATACAGTATTCCTCAGGTTCAGGCCTTCATTTCCTAAAAATCATTTCCTACCAAATCAGCTGAAAATAACCTGCATATTTACAAGGTGTATTTGCACTATACCAGTGCCTGTGGGACCTATGAAAAACAAACCAATAAAAAAGAGACTGAATTATTTACTGTGGAAATATGATTTTCATAAAATATACTTGCTTCTTTTTTGTAAGATTTTTTCCCACCTCTGAAATTTTATATGGAATTTAGCATATTCACATTCACAGCATAAGATTAACATTATAAAATTTAACAATGCTGAAGCAGGCACTACAGTCTTGAAGGTTAATAATTCATTAAGTACACAGCACAATATCCAGGCAAATTTTGGGATGGTTTTCCTTTCTTTAAAAAAACAAACATATGGTTTTATTTTCAAGCTTTTTTTCTGTCTTAGTTTAAAAAATTTCCAAGCTCAGCTGCGTTTCCTCTCAAGTGCTAGAGAGAGGAAGTTTTACTTAAATAGGGCATTCAAAAAAACAAAAACACCACGTCAAAAATCATCAAAAAGAACAAGAAAAATGCTTAACATAGAATTCGCATACTTTGACAAAGAACTGAAATTGAAACACTTCAAGGAAAAAAAAAAGCAGGGAGAGGTAAGAGCCTCCACAACAGCCTTGCTATGGTCTTCGCCTTTCCATAAGGTCCAGACTCATGAAAGGTGTTTGCTTTTGGTTTTGTACTCCTAATGGATAACTTACTGCATTTCAGCAGCTATTTGATTTCACTAATTCAAAGAACTTACTGAACAATTGTGATACACAATGAGACAAACTGGCCTGATATATATTTCATGGATGATGATCCATGAAATTCATAACTGAAAAGGGGCAGAAGGGATTTAATACCACATTCAACACAGGAAGACATTGTTGTCATAGGTTACTAAGTCAATGCTTAGAATTATTCTTAAATATTCACAAAGGATGTGCCACACTGAAAAACAAACAAGTGAAAAATACACTCCATTACTTATGATCAGAATGTTTTAATTTAGTTTTCATTCTGAAAACGTTTTCCAGTTACAGTTCCCCCCCAAAAATCTGTGGTTTTTTGGGTTTTGTTTGTTTTTTAATTTGCAAGTAGCATGCAATCATTTAATAAAACTGCCTGTTGGCTGTGTGACACTGAGGGCTGAGCATCAATACACCAGTCCACGACGGCCTGTGTTTCTTTAGCTGCACCAATGCATAAATGACTATCCATGTCAATGTCCCATGCATTAAAGGTTATTGTGACAGTAATCCAATGCAAAGGTGCATTACTTTTCCATAAAAAAGAGCTTCTATTGCTATTGTGATATAAGAAAAGTCGCTTTCTTAATGAGATCTTGAAAAGTGAAGAATAAGACAGTTAGAACTCTGAAGCTGAAAGTGAATGACAGAAAGACCAAACCTGTGACTAAAACCATTTCAACTAATTATTAAAAGAAAATTCTCCATTGCTGAATATCCTGAACTTTAAGCATAATCAAACTCAGTAATAACAAGTTCTCACTGAATTTCCAGGCCAGTATCCATCTTTAAGAGAGCCAAAACATTTTTCATATTGAAATTCACAACAGAGCTGTATGAGCAACTTTAATCAGTTACCAGTATGTCTCCACCATAGGGAAAGGGCAGGTATCTCCAGAAGTTCTTTCCAGCCCGTGTTTTTCTTTACCATTAGCAAAAACAACACTGTAAGAATAATTTCTTTATGTTATTCTAGTTTTTCATAATGAACCTTACAAGCTTGAGAGGCACAGACCTGCCATGTTCTGCTGATGCAGTGCTGGAAAACCAGAACACAAAACTCAGTTCTCTGTGATAGCAATGAACAAATGATTCAGCAAAAGAAAATGGTCATGGAAGACAAATTATTTGCAGGAGATATAAAAACTGTGTGACAATCAAAGCAACAAGATAACCTTTCACTTCTTTCTGAAAGAACAGTGGTTCTTTCCTGTCAGACCACTTTCACAAGGATCAAGAGTTAAATTCCGACAACCAAGTCAAACTTCCGAACAAATTTTTAGTAACCTTCATAGGAACATTGCTAGGAGAGTAACTTAATAAAACTAACCATCACTTTAGTGATCTCAGTTCCCAAAATTCAAATCAAGCACAGCTCATATCCCTTCCTCCTCAATCACATCTATCTAACTGGTATTTCACTGCAGTGAATTCAGAATTTTAGAAGCCTCACCTGTTTAATATTTTCATTCCATTTCTGAGATAGTTTATCATACACCTACAACTAAGGTCATTAAAATTATTATTTTGTTCAGATTAGTTTTTACTTCTTCAATCTTATTGCAGAACATTCCGCTTTGCAGGAAAATATAATTGCCTTCCACAGAAAGCTGACAAAAAGAAATCTGGCTTTCTTTGGTAATGATGGTATCATCCATGAGTATCATAATCCTAAACTGAGAGCTCAGATGTGTTTTACATCCAGATTCAATTGATTGCTGTCTTTAGAGAAGCAGCCACTGAATACTCACACCCTGGTTTGGTTTGGTTTGGTCTGTGTAGCTTTTGGATTTTTCTCTCCCAAAACAAAAAACAACCAAACCAAACAACTGACTAAGGAAAAAAAAAAACCACAACCCCCCCAAAAAACCACCAACAAAAAAACCACTCTGATGACAAAACTTGGATTGCTAAATTTTGAAAAAAATTTCTTTTTACCACTGATCTTGGGATATGGTCTTGAATTTATACTTCTTAGGCTCCTCTCAGTGTAAAGAAATGCCTTTTGAAATGTCATAAGTGACAAAAGCAAGGTACTAAAAATTATAGGAGGGAGCTGCAAACCATGTGGAAATAACTTCTTTTGTAGAAATTATTTATGTAGGCTTTTTTTTTAGTAATTCAATAATGACATTGTTACCAATTCACGTTAACTCTTTCGGGAGCACCTAACTGAAAAAGAAAAAAAACCACCGTTCTAGTTGCACACGTTACTCAAGCTCAGGAATGTATGTAGCCTAACTGTACGGTAATTTCATTAACTTGAAAAATAATACTCAGTTAAAAATGTGCTTACAATTATTTTTTCATGCAAGTATTTAATCTAAAATTAGATGGTGGGGATGGGGCATGCAGGGGAGGAAGACAGGAAGAGTTTAGAGGGGTGGCAGGAGGGAGAGAAAGAGAGAGAGAAAAAAAAAGACATTGTCTCGAGAACAGAAGACATTAAAAAACAGAGCTGAGAAAGAGATTCCAAAATTGTTGAATTAATTCTGCTCTTCACTGTTGTAAAGCTAGTTAGCCTGTCAGTTCAAAGACCCATTCTCCCATTCCTTTAAGTCCCTGGGATGGGTAAACCAAAAGCTGGATAATTGCTACTGACAGAGACACGGTCATGGGATTAGACCCTGCTAGTACCATGCACTACTTGCACACTGCTCAAGTGTCTCTGGAGAAACAGACGTTGAGTACATTTAATTCAGTGTTCTCATTTCCCCATTAAAGGTGCATCCTTCACCAAGGCCTGAAAGTAATGGGCAGAGAACTGGTATAGCTTTCCTTAAGTTTATTTCTCAGTCATCATCTACTCATTTTTCCTCAAGACAAGCACTGTTAAGTTATTAGCTCCTGAGAGGGTTGTGTGAGGAAACAGCAACATCAGAAAATATTCTGCAGAAGGGTGACCATCAATTAGCAATGCCAGGTAAAATGCACAAAAGATTGAAACTCCTGACAGCACAGGTGCTGTTATCATCTGAGAAGGAAAACTTCTTCCTACTCAGAAGCAGCTCAGAACTAGGAAGCTGAACATAAGGAAAATGCACCTGTCAAAACACATCTACTACTGACTTACTACATAAAGAGAAATGTGCAAAACTAGATATAACCAACATATAAATCTGGAATCCAAAAAATATAAAAAGACTATTTCCATTCCTGAGTCTAAGTGTATTTTGTTTATAAATTGTTCCTTTATAAATATATGTTAATATATTTATGTTAATGAATATAATGTTAATGAATATATATTAATGAATAACCATCTTCCAGCCAAAATTGTTATATTTGCACACTTTATAATCTCTAATGCACATCCATACGGAGGCACTTGTAAAAATTTGGCTTTTACAATTACACTAGAAAACACTGGTGGAGTCTACATCACATTTGTGTAGTAAATAATAATTTAAAGCAGGGGCGTGTCTACTGACCTTTGTCTAAATTTTGAAAGATAGGTGTAAAACTTGCAAAAGTAGGAGTTTTTTGAAACACTGACCTTTTCTGCAATCTCATACACCAGTGCTGAATATTCTGGAGACTCAGTGAGTTCAGTCCCTTAGGTCTTCACTTGAAACACTTTGGACCAGTGTCTTGGACTGGTGACCACAGTTCACTCAGTTAGAGCTGTGTTACAGAAGCATTAAGGGTTGTACAATTTTAAGTATTACAGCAAACGATGTCCCAGTTTCCATGTGCATCTAAAGCTGTGATACTCACCAGCCTTTCAATGAGTCATTACAACATAACTGTCTTAAAAATGTAATGCATGGCATTCAAAAGTATCATCTTAATTCAATGTTAAAAGGTTCCCCACCTGCAGCCCAATGGATCTTGATTCCTCTATCCTGGAATCACATTGTCTCCATGGAGTGAGGTCTCTCTCCCTTCTTAAGCTCAAGGTAGCAGCACCAGTGGATCTTTAGGCCAAACAATTTTCTCTCTCAGAAAAAAGCCTTCTTCTTTGAATTACTTATGAAGACTGGATTTTTGTCTATTTCTTTTTCCTTCTAGCAGCCTCCACCATGCTTATTCCTGATGCAAACTCCTTGTTTGCTGTTTCTTTCATTCCTTGCCTTCCTTAGCTTATGCTCAGATGGGTTTGACAAACCCTGCCTTTTTATAATCATAAATCACATGGAAATATAAATCTCTCATCTGTTGGCTAACACTCACATGAAGCCTTTTATTTTCTCTTTATCGCTAATGCTGAAAAGATTTCCAGATCCTGGTATGAAATGTTTATATACAAAATGTGCAAATAGCATAAGAATAAATACAGTACTTTAACTTTGTGGACTGAAGCTTAAGAAAATTGGAAAAGCAGTAAGAATGGATGTGAGTGTATAATCACCAAACAACTCAGCAAAATAATATATTTAAGATGACAGGAAATCCAAGAAAAAGGTTTTGAGAAGGAAATAGGCACAGATGTGGATGTGTAGGGATCACCATCCCTTCACCCTTCTATGTCACTCTTATGTACTCTATCATCCACTGGATTGACCTCATGGCTCTTCTATATAAGTGAGTGTCCAACACTTTGCTGTCATTTTCAATTCAAAGGGTGAATAGTAAGAAAACTTCTTGAGGCATTATGCAAAGATATTGCAATCCCACTTCTATATTTTGAGGGAGCAGAAGGGGAAAAATGGAAGAAAGACAATTTACCTACAAAGTCAGGGTGCAGAGTGTTGCAGGTGGCGATTGTAGTTACCTGCATCAGCTGTATTCACTCTGAAGGCCCACTTTATTAACACTCTTAACCACATTATTACTTGAGTAACTCTTGTAATTTACATCTCGGAGCCCAGGTCACAAGATTTCCTCAGCAAGACGCCAACTGACAACACATGAATATGTTTAGTATCTTCTCATCAACGTACTGGATGGCATTTTTCTGTAATGATATTAAAACAATCTTTCTATCACAGGTTATTTAGTGACAACTTTGAAAAAGTTTCATCAAACTCTACAGAAAATGGGTCATACATATCTACCAACCAGATATTAAGAGAGGAGTTTGTTCCACAAAGTCCTTTAACTTGCATTTTTGTTCTTCAGATTCCCTACCATTTGGGGTCTGTGGTTTGAGTAACTGAATTTCTTAAATGAATCAATGAACAGTTGACTGGTTTCTCTTGCATCAAAGTTTCATCTTGGTCTTTCAAGAATGTCAGACTTACAGCTCCAGAGTGAGAATTTATGATAAAACCCACAGCAAATATTGCAGGTAACAGAACTGAGAAAACAGATGAAAATTAAGAGGGAAGAATAGGAATTGGAAGGGTCTTGTACATAAAGGTCAAAGTTCTAATTTGAGATGTTCAACCTGACAGCTCAAAAAAATAAAATCCCTCTAATTTTTTTAAAAGGCATAAAATCACTCTGAAGTGTGTGAGGTAAGCTGCTCATTCAATTATGACAATATTATGACAAACCCCAGAGGTTTAACAGGGTAAATTTTAAGATCAATAATTATATTTAAGGAACATCCATAGTGACTTGTCCTAGAAAGTTCATATACACCTACAAAGGAAAAAAAAATGCAATGAAATCTATTTAATTCCCCAGGTGATACAATTGGTTTGGGAAGTCTTGCTAAGTATCACTAAACACAGATAGATGACCAAGAATGACACAAAATTCTGAAAACCTGTAATTTTTTTATCCCGAAGTATTACTTTTAGTGGATACTCCTAACATTAATTCCTTTCTATCAAATTACTATTAAGCTTTAGTCTTTCTCACACATTCAAATGCTGAGTACATCACTCAGTTCCAGCTGTCCCAAAAGGATGGCATGAATACACACACAGTTGGATCAGACTCCAAGGGAGCACAAGCTTTTATGCATCAGTCAACAACTAAGAGATGAGATTGAGTAGAAACTTTCCCCAGGGGCAGATGATTTCAGTGACTGTCCTCTGAGGAGTTTCTGTGAGTCTCCAGGCTGGCTGGGGGCTGATAAGGGGAAGGGGCTGTGCAAGTAAAACATTCTGGGTTATGGCTGCACCAACCGCATCCACCTCCCCCAGCTCACATATCAGCAAGTTCTCCAGAACACATTTCCTGAAGACATATTCAAATCAAACCAGTTTTATACAAGATACTTGGTACAACAGAACCTACAAGAATAAAAAAACCCAGTATAAATAAAATGGCTTATATAAAATAGCTGCTGGAACTAGAAATAAGGCCAAGACCGACACGTCTCTTCAAAAATATAATTAATGTATTTAAAAATTAAAATGTTCTTTCCATGTACAAATTTTCAAATTATCTATCACAGCTTCCAGTTGATATTTAAAATAAAGCTAATGTAAACTATTGCTGTGACCCAGACACACGTTGGATTTCAAGAAAGTCTTACCTGCAGCTTAATGTTTATGCAGCTTATCTAAGACTGACAATGAGCAGCCTACAAGGCTTTTTATAAAACATGCTGAGAGCAATAAATGTTAAAGAATAAACCTCAGTTTTAAATATTTCTCACAGTATTTAATTTGCTTTTAAATATAAGTTTCAATATTGACAGTTTCAAATAATAGGGCATTTACACTCCATTTTCATGGTTGTTTTTCAAAATAAGCAGCCCTTTTCCATTAACCCACACTCAAAACTTAGTTATGTATAAGTTACCTAATTTCACTTAAGATCAAAGATATACTGGACAAAATTATTGTTTCATTTATTATTCTGTCAATAACTGCAATTTGCTGAGAGAAATCTTGGAGGTTTCCTGCCCATAATTAACTGCATCACAAATATTAAATACTGTTAAATCACATAAGACTGTAGTAGATTTATACAATAAAGATTCATTTTTTCCCAGTGGTGCCAAAGAAAGTCAACTTCTTTTTTTAAATTTTAAGTAAAATATAACTTCAAATAATAGACAACAAAGTCAGCATTAGAGAAATATGGCCGAAACTTACATAACAGTTCAAGGAAATATCACAATTTACTAATCTCACATGAAAAGCATTTATTATATTTTAAAGTGCAGTACTCTGTGCAGACCTGATTCAAGATCTCATGGAACTGCTCTGCACAATGTATTAGATCTTGTTCTCCTAAATGCCATTTGAACTATTACTTCATCAACATCAAAAAGATTAAATAAAGATTAATTGAATAGACAAAAAGTTTTTTAGAAAATTACATGATGCAAAAGCCTCTGTGTCTTCAGGATAGAGATATGAATCAACTCTTTTCACCTACTGTTGGAGTATGAACTGAAGAAAAGTCTGGCATTTTCTACACACAAGTATGAGAAGGATTACTACTGTGTTCAGTGAACCCTTGCCCACACATATATTAAGACTCTCAAGAGAAAAGTGGGTCACATTCTAATCATAAAAACACACTGACTTGTACAAGAAAACATTTTATTACCCTTTAAACTTTTGTTTTTGCAGCTGCAAAACAGCTTTATTAAGAGAGATAACACATATGTGATCATCTGCCAGCGTGGCAGTGCCTGTGCAGTGTTACACTGTTAACACAGCTTCTTTTCAAAGATAGGTTACTGAAATGGATATACAGTTCTGAGGACCTCCTACCTCAAACTGATTCAAAGGAGAAGAGTCAGTAATCAATAAAATAGGTACATCTGATGAACTCATGGGTTCCCTAATTGTTTACTACTTCCAGAGGTGTATATAGCATGTTAAAGGATTTTATTATGCTTAGTTGTTATTGCAAGCTAGGAAAAAACACCTATATGTGAATGAAAGACTTAATAAAGTTATATATTACCTAATCACAGAATCTAAACACACCAAGACAGGCCCAGCTCCTGATATCACTCTTCCTGAAGAAAACAAGAACACTTGCTTAAAAAGAAACTTAACATAAAGCCCGATACATTGCAGCATGCTTTAAATATGTCATTTACACAACTTTCAGGAAAAATGAGAATTATTTTTAGAAAATAAAAGGCATATTTACATTGACCAGAATGTTCTGAAAGGCCTAAAGGCCTTTGGTGAACAATTTCATGCTGCCTTTAAATCACTGCCTTGCATTCCACAGTGAATTAAAACTGATTCTCACCCCAAACCCTCAGTACCTCCACAACTCAAGAGTCAAACATTAATAGTAGGTATCCCCTCAGCACTTGTGAGGCAGCCTCAGGACTGCCCACCTGCAGAACCCAGAACGTTCTTTGTGCCATGCACTACTAACACCCATCTCCTTTAGCAGCCCACAGAGACATATTCACCTTGCCACACACACCAGGCATATTTAGGCCAGAGTTAAGGAGGTAAAAGGTCTCTCCTTGTCTTTCTCCCCTCTCCCCTCCTTAAATGAAGGTCAATCAAACAAATATAACTCATGAAGGTTTCTACCTTTCTAGTATCAATTCAAGTGTTAAATCAACTGTTAAATTTTCTTGTGTGTTTTCTCTGCACTTTGTTCACTTAACCCATAACTTTAATTGAAATTACTCTCTGACTGAGAGCAAAAGAGTTTATCTGAGAAAAAACAAACAACAGAGAAAAAGAATTTGAGTTGAGGTATTTAGGATATGTCAGAAAACGTATTTGACTTAAGCACTGTTCCATTGTATGTAGGCTGAATTTTCTTTTCAGGCTAGGGATCACCAAAGAAAAAACAATCTGGCTATTCAGGGAAAAATACAAGGATCAAAACCACGATACAGGATATATGTATTCTGCCTGATTTATTTAAATTGAAAAAGACATAAGTGCATTTATAAGAATTGCTTTTTCTTTTGTATTTATCAGTCTCCTCAATCTTACCTCCATTAGTGCCGTGACAGAATAATTAATTTCAGTCAATCAATCATTTAAATAAACCTCACAGGTGACCTCAAAATAACACATAATCCACCAAGAACCAGTCACAACAACAATCTTTAAATTCCCTAGGAAAGGAAAATTAAGTCAGCTATGTGTGGCTTGGGGCAACCTAAGATGTAAATCTCTCTTTTCTGATCTCTTCATATGGATGAAAGAGCAGTACTGCTCTGGATTACAAAGAACAATTATGTGTTCTAAAAACTCAGGGAATCAAGTTTCAAACAGCTTTAATCATGACCAATTAACTGCATCTTTTGCCACCCTGTAATTGTTCCACTGATGTCTAAAGAACCACTTAAGAAGCCAATCCTTTAACATTTAAGTTCATGGATACTAAAAGGCCTGTTTGTATTTGTCAACAAATCCAAACAGAGGCCCCTTGCCTGACTGAAAAAATACCGACCTTCTCCTTCTGCTGCACACCTTAAAAAAGGTGGAACAGGCTTTGAACACTTGAGCAGGCTGCTATTAATGTGAACACATGGAAGGAACTGTAGATGTGGGTTTCACAGTTGCTCTGGCAATCACTCAGAGAATACAGACATTTAAATAACCACTTCCTTCTTTGAGGATATAAATGTGTTGTACCGTCCTTAAAGCAGGAGATACTCTCTTCAGCAGTACTGTCTTTGATATTTTGAAGATTGGCAGTATGCTTTTTCTAGCTTTCTTACAGCAGCCTTCCCTTTGAAATTTCCCACCAGCCCACTGCTCCCAACAGGAACAAGTGTTGATATTAACAAAAGACATGATACCATGAGCTGCCAGAATATTACCACTAAGGGGTCAGTCTGAGAATCAGCAGATGACACAGCAGTAAAAATGCTGATGCCTTTTCTATACTACAACTCTCATCATTGCTACCCACAGCAGTGCTTCACCAAGGAGAAATTTTATGAAAACCTTGGAGTAGATAGCCACTCAGGGTTGAACAAGATATATATAAAGTCATAACAGTACAGGAAATGTGAAGCTCCTGAAATACAAAATGTTCAGCAGTGTAAATCCAGATGATAAACTGTCTATAGTTTGTAATTCAATTGAGCAATGAAGTTGTTCGGTAGACAAAAAAATCTCAGTAAAATTTACCTTTTTTTTTTTTTTTTAATTAGTCAAACAAAGCACCTTGTGCCCAAGGGCACCATACTTTGATTTAGGAACACAAAATTCCTGTCCTCATATTCCCTTGCAGACAAAAATTACTAGGTAGCAAAGCTTTCAGAGCAAACCTAAAAACAAGGAAACTGCTCTCAAATAGACAGCAGCAGAGAAAATCAATCCAAACAAACAAGATGAATCCCACCTCTTCAAGACTGCTATTATCAAGCAGCAAGTAACTGAGTTGTTGTAAACTCAAGGATATACAAGACAAGGCAAGAATACACTATAAGCAAAGAATGGTAGAGGCAATAACTTATTAGACCAAGGGATATAGTTAGGAAAACTAGACAAGCCTTTTGACATCCATATCATTCTTCACATCCAAAGCAGAATCAACAACATTTGATTTAAATACCAGTTGAGAAAAGCTGCTAGGAATTTAGCCAGATTATGCTAATCAGCTGGTAATTGAGGGAAAAAACAGTTAATATTTGTGGTGCAGAGAGGAATGTTAACAAGGAGAGAGTGCCTGGTTTACACATGCCTAAAGCCATAATTTTATCTTCCCTATTTGTTGGCTGCTCTAGGCAAGTAACTACTTTGCCTACAGCTTAAGCAAGCCTGGTGAGACAGCTGAACTAAAAACTGAGAAAAGATTCTTTATACCTTCATTATAAATGTACTGAAATTTCAGCAGAATGAGCATGTTTTGAGTTGGCAGCAAGTATTTCAGGATTCAATACTGTACTGCCAGAGAGGATGTGCCATGGTAAATAAACACTATAGCTTTGACTGTACGACTTGGCTTTAAAGTGGCTCCTACCTGACACTCTTCATACAAGCCCTAAGAAAAGTCTTGCAAAAAGTTAATTGCTTGAGGCCATTTGTCCTGAAACAAATGGGTTGATTATAGCAGCTCCAAGGAAAGTTTAGGAGTGTATTTGGGGTGTAGAACCATATCCATATGCTACCTGTAGAGCAAAGATTTTCTTTCTAAAAGCACCCTAGAACGCCCTTCTCCCAGCAAAAGCACATCTGTGTGGAAAGATGTTATTTTCTGGAAGAAGTCTCCAAGGACTTGTGTCTTGGAGCACAAGAAAGCTTTATGTCCATTATCACCAGCAGTTTTCAACCAACAATGTAAAATTAAAACAAAACCATAAATTTAGTATGTTTTATCATCAATACATATACAAACCTAATTAAACACCCACCGCAGTTGACAGGCTGCATGCATAAGCATGTTTCAGAAACCACACATGGAGACTATGCACAAAGGTCCTTTTGAAGCACCAGGCCTTTTTTATCTCCTACACAATGAAGAATCGACCAACCACGTCCTAGACTGAAAATCTCAGTGACTTTTACCTCCTCCTTACGTGGAGAAGAAAAAGACAGTTTTATCTGTCTGAGCACAGGACAGCCTTGGATGTAAGGCAACTGTAATTTCTTAAGAAGAATAAAAAAAATCTTAAAAAGTACATATGATATCACTGGTATCACACACACATGCAGATGCGTTACAAAACTGTATTGGTAACAGTTGTGAGTCCTTTGCACCATAGCCAAAGCTCCTACCACCATACATGATGCTATTTCTTCAGCCCAGTCACTCAGAAGCTGTGAAAAGATGCAGCCCAAACCTTAACAGAGTTATGCCAAAAACTCAGCTCTATACTCTACATATATCTTTAATTTTTTATTTCTAGTTCTGTGTTTGCTTTTTCTTTTTTTTTGAATGAATGAGATCAGCACTTTACCAGGATGCTTTTCAAATGTGCTTTAACTTTTTACTATAGCAACTCAACCCTGAAAGGATGCAGTAAACAATTGTATGCAAAAGTAGAGAAATCTTTTTTACCCTCTTGGTGCAGAAAAGCAACTTCCATACAGACCAAGAGGTCCCTACTTACGTAAAATAAAGCACTTGGTGTTTACTTGACAGAAACAGGTGATTCTATTTAAACTAGACAGGTTGCAATAAAACATTTGAGTCCCAATTGCTGACTGCTTACTTCTGCATTCCAACTACAAAATGTTGGTACCCTGATAGTCATTAACCACTTCTAATGCCTCAATGAATCAGCCATGCTGCGACAAAACGTGGAAACTACTACTTTGTTTCCCTATAAATGTAGATTGCAATACCCAAGACAGAAATAAACTAAACTGTGCTGCCGGGCTGCACTTCTGAAAATTAAGTACTTCTGAGATTACTGAAATTCCTGTAACCTGTACTTTAGCTAAGCTACCACACTTCTCTTTCCACATTACAAGACTTCAAGGTTTCCACAGTTTTGAAATTTGTCACTGGGGTTCTCCAATGTCACTAGATCATTTTCAAAGAAAAAAAATCTTGTTTTGAATTAGTCCAGGAAGTGAGTAACCTTTTGGAGTGATATTGCAATCAAAGAACATAAAGGCCCTCGCTAAAAGCAGCACAAGGGATACTATGTTCTCAGGACCACGTACAAATAAACATAATAAATACACAGACCGAGCTATCTGGGCACTTCAAGAAGCATCTTTTAGTGTAGATGTGGACTGAGTTACATGGGAGTGAAGATCTAGTAACAACTTTTCAAGTGGCTCAAGACTACTGCTGCTGGAAGTCTTTCCTGCCCATCTGACTCACAATAAAAACAGCCTCAGTGTAGTAAAAAATATTTTACACCTTTACAGATTATTTTTTTCTTTATAAAACTCCTCCTGGACATGAAAACTGAGACAACACCAGTACTTCATACTAATATAAAAGGGATCTGTCTTAAAAATATCACCTCATCAGAAGGTATTTTTAAGAAGATGCTCATTGTATTTGTAAAAGCCATACAAAGTGTAAGATTATGCAATGTATTTTGTTAAGCTGACAATAAATTCCATTTTCATGTTATACAACGTAAGAGTCATTGGTATTGCTGGACTGCACATATTTTAGTATTTCTGACTGTGAGGAAGCAGTAAACTTTCTTCTTTTTTTTCTTTAAGGGAGAAGGAGAAGCCTAAGCACATTAAATTATTAAATGCTTAGAACTTGAATTAGAAACAAAATTAACTTTTGTAAGACTTGGTAATTCAGATGTCTATGGAAGTAGGTATACCTGAGGTCTGTATAGGAATAGCCCTTACAAAGGCAGAGAGAGAATAGAAGGAACTTGGTGTGTTTATAGACTTGCTTTCCCTTTCTCTGTGTCTGAACTTTCATTAATGACAATATGTATTTTTTACACTAAATACAAAATTCAGATAATATGAAAATTAAGTATGCCATACCTTGTCTACGGTGCATAGTTAGGGCCTAACTTGCCCTCAAGTTATTAGGCATAGACATGCAGTATATAAACATATGTAAATGTAGTGTATGATGAGTCTATTCTACAAAAATATAGACCCAGACAATTCTGGCCTTACTATGATTGATTATTCTTAAAAAAAACCCAAACAAAAAAAAACCCAAACAAAACAAACCCCAACTCCCTCAAAACATAACTAATTGTAATTACAAAGACAAGCAGTGACTTTCCCAAAATGTTAAATTGTTTTCCATCCATAAAAATATATCTCAATAAAAAATATAAGTTTTCATAGAAACTTTTACCACTTAAAAAAAAATAAAAAGAGGAACGGCAAAAACTTTGTCTATTTATATAATTATTCAATCACTCATGTATAAATTCATGTATACCCTCTTGAATTTATCATTTTTTCTACTCATTTATAGATATTAACTTAGTCTTGTGCTGTAAGCAATATATTACCCCAGAGAAGAGAGAGGCCTAACATTAACAAGTTCACAGGTTTAGAGTGTTTCAATTCCTAGCCTAATGTGAAGTAAGAAATTATTATATTTCTAAAGGTACTGAGTATACATAATTCCATGCAATTCACAAACAATGCAGATGCACAAAGACAGAAAAACTAACCTTACATGTCTCAAAATCAGGTAGTCAAAAAATAACTCATCAAAATTAGCAGACACTTTAAAATATAGGCCTCTGTGATTTGACTCTAATTAAATGGAAGTTGAAGTAGGAGCCAGGAGTAGAAGCCACAGGGGATCCTTTGATCACAGTTTCTCAGACTCTGCTGCTTCTTGCACTACTACACTTTCCCTTCACTTCAGCAAGTCTTATGCTGCTGCTTTAGCAGAAGAGTCAAATCAACTACAGGCATGTGGCTGGGAAGGAATTTTTGGCATCTCTACAAACATTCACAAATGGCATTATCTTCAGCAGATGAAGACTGATATTTTCAAAGCCAAGTCCTCCTAGAATTTTGGTCCACTGGACCTGAACAGTCCTTGTTTTTCTCTGAGTATTTTATATTGGTCAAAGGTACTTTAAATTGTTTACAGTTACACAGTGGCACATCCAAAATATATGCAATATGGAATTGCAGAAGACAGTAGATAAAACCTTAAAAAGCCGACAACATAGGTTATTACAAAGCTAACACTATAAATATAAATATATTTGGAAGATATTCATACTCTGCCTTTATAAATAACCTTTCAATAAATTTCAATAAATTTCTCCTTCTGCCACAAAGTCCTTTTCCAATATTAGTATAGACATTAGGCTCCTGAAAAACAAAAGGAAAGTTTAGCTTGTGAACTTCAGACATGCATTTTAATAACTTTGAAGGGATGAGTGTAAAAGCTGTCTTAACGATCTCACAGCAAGGAGGATTCATATTTTTGTCTTCCTATGCCAAAAAATAAACATACAAAATAAACATACATAAACATTTTAACTGAAAAGAAGTAATCAGAGAAATACATATGTGTTGTTAAGGAACCGTAACATAGTAATAGGTATAAAATTTAGCAGAAAGTTTACAGTTCCTACAAAGGCTCCAATTCCAGTGGTAGGCATTTTGTGTTTTTTCCAAAATATTTTAATCAATATTTTGTGTTGCTTCCACTACAAGAAATTGAAAATGGAGCTTTACTGAGTAGGTAAGGCTACATGAGTGTGCTATGGCAGCACAGAGTTAGTGCAGATGACCCCAGATCGTCTACTTTCCAATAAAAAGTTGCAACTGTAAAAGCAGGCTGAACAGAAACCTTTCAGATACCTTTGCTCTCTCCAGACCTGAAAATAGACATAATTTAAAATTTAATTTAGCTGCTCTACACTATACAGACGCATCTTAATGTGTTACAATGGGTACGGAATTGTTCACTGCATCTCTCTGCTACCATTCAATAAAATCAACCATTATTCTCAATCTACTAATATAAGTGAAACTTAGTACATAATAAACATCTAATTAAATTACTTTCTGAGCACGTTTTCCACACAAAGTTATTTTTGAAGCTACTGACAGTATATACAAGGATTAAACACTGTGTATGAAACTGTAAGCTATTAATTTTGGAATGGATCTGTATAGGCTCCTTAAAAATATTAACAAATGGCTCACTGATTTTCAAACCATTACTACATGATAGGGGCAATTCAAGGAGATCGTTTTTTCTCAGTAGACAGATATCTAACAATTAATAAATTATCTTTGCTTTCTTTATAAAGGAATTCTCATTATAGTGCAAGAATATAACTTGCTAGGAACATACAACAGTGACTCATAGTACAAGATTTTTCTACTCTTTATTGTGATGTTTCTATACATTCAATTATGAAAAACATCAACAGATTTCCCTCTCAAGAAGTACATTAGACAGTCAGCATTCTTTTTTCATAACCTAAAAAAGCTGTCTTTTAAGGATAAATGAAAGAAAAAACACTTCGAACTAAAATTTTTGCTAGTGTACCCATCTCTACTGTGCTAAGCCATACAAGAAATGTGAATTAGCTTCTTTTGTGAACACTATTGATTCTCCAGCTTCCAAAAATTGTACATACAGGTGAAAAAGCATTCTTTCAGATCAACAAGGGATTTGACAATATCTGTAACTTTTTGGGTAGTTAAAACAGAGAGGAATGCACATTCACCCCCGATATTAATGCACACTTCTGTAGATGTGCTTTACACTGTTTGCTTACTGTATACAATACTTAGAAATCTGTTCCAACTCATTTCATCCTGCAAACTTGGTAACATTTGCATTTGCAGATTTGGGCTATACCAATAAAATTTCTTTTGAAAGTGTTTTTCAGATACAAAATAAGTAGACTTCTGCTTTAAAAAATTTAGAAATGCCTCTCAGGAGGTTTGAGAGTGTCAATTTGTTTAAACCTGTACTAGTTCTGTCAATCTGCACTGTAAATCTCTCATTAAACACGTGGCATTCAGTTTGGAATACTTGTATCATGGTCATGAAAAGGGCAACAAAAATTAAGATAATATTAGCCTACTGTATCTTTGCCCTGGAAGATAAGCTGTTGCCATGGTTTTGGTGATTTTGAATAACTATCCTTAAAAGAGTGATCATTGCAGCAAATGAAATGCCTTAATACTCCTCCCAAGCAGCCAGGTCCATTTGCTATTATTTTCCTTATTTGAAATGAGCAACATGTGTCTGAAGGGCAATGAAAGCTCTGCCAAAACATACAATAGTACAGCTGAAAATGCCTGATGTAATGGACACAAACATTCTCCACAGCCAGAGGAGAATACGGGTTTATGACACATGATGACCATAGACACCATTAGCCAGGGAAAGTCATTCAAGGAACCAACACAAAAAGAAGGATTCTCCTTGCAATCACTCTGCTTGGAATAGCTTGGGAGCAAAAAGGAGATATTATAAAGTCTTCCGGCTTGTGGCGGTGGGCTTGTTATTGCCATCACTTTTTAAATAGGACACTCATACTATCAAGGGTCACCTCTCTGAAAATTGACCTTTCTAGAGTGAGGTTTTCTAGGCTTTGACGGTGATACAAAGAAAGGAACACTGCCTGAGAGAGAAGGAGAGAAACCACAATAAGCAGAGTTTAAATCTGATATTCTAACAGTTGTATTTCACAGCAGGAAATAAACCATGAGAAAGGGAAAAAAAAAAAAAAAAAGAAAGAAAATGCTCTGATATGGCCAACATTCATTAGAACACACTAGTAGGTGTTTAATGCAGCAGAAATACTGTCAGGTCTTTTACCACTTTATAGAAGAACATTTCTAAATACATTTTGGATGTTCATTCTGGGATGCCCCATAGCCCTTACAAAACCCTTTTGAATGACATAAGAGAAAGCAGTTTTGCTTATTATGTGAGACAGTATTTTTAAATACTAACTTGTGGGCAAAATACACTGCTATAAGCGGTAGTATGTCTTATGTTCACAGAGACAGAACAGAATTTTGAGAGGAAAAGTCAGTCCTTGGAAAGATATTAGAACTGGTAAGCTGCTTTTCTGGATTTAGTTGAAATTTCATCGGCGCTGTGGGTAACATTTCTAGTTTTGTAGCTGAGTTTTCAAACAATGAAATGTTCTTGTTTCACACAAGTCAAAGAGCTAAATCACCTTTAAAACTCTTAGCAAAAATAAGTGGTTTGAGTCAATGTTGCTCCAGGTAACACTCTCTGCTTTGGGACTAAAAATAAAATCGTTCATTCAGAATATAAGTGAGAAAAAAAGCAAGCTCTGCAGAGTTTTCAAAAATATTTCTTCCTTCTGAGTTTGAAGCTAAACTCACTATTTATGAGGAATCTTGGCAGAACATAAAAATTCGAAACAACACAGCTGCAAAGACTGTCAGTTCTTTACCTTGTGTAAAATGATAGGCTTTTTGCTACAAAGACATTGGCAAGTTATTAAAGAATACAAGTATTAAAAACAAGTAAATAAATAATTCTGGTTTACATTCAATCACACAAGGCTTTTTGAAACATGTCAAAGGTACTTAGCATAATGGTCTCTAAATTTGTAAGGAAAGAAAATCACTTGGCACTTAACCGAAACTGGCCAATGAATGGTTTCAAAACTCAGCTCAGGAATTTGGGAAAGACATAGTGAAGTCAATGCAAAGTCATTTGAATAGGCTTTAAATCAGAACAGGAGTCAAAAGGATAGATGAGTAAACTTGATTAATTCCTTCATTTCTATGCAACTAACAGTACTAAACAGTGTCCTTGCTAATATTTAAACCTGAATGAGTGATTTATTCTGTGTGTGATCCCCAGGAGATTAATCAAGGAAACAATAGAAGAATTGAAAACAGTCATCTATCTGACAATCTTATCAGGAGTTATAAATTTACAAATCTTTGGTACTACAGTAAAGAAACTTTTATAAAAGGATCCGATCAGACTGTCCCGTGTTAGAATGGTCACTTTACACCACTTCAGTGTCTTAATGTGCCTTGTGATATCCAAGCAAGCAGCTATATAATTTTCCTCATTTATTCCTATGAATTAGTGTCTGTGGTTTTATCTACATCTTTTCCTTTGTGCATGCAAGTGTGTGTGTGTGTTGTCATGCCCCAAGCAGTTCTGTGGAGTTCTCAGGGTTGAAGCTGCTCTTTTATTGTAATCAGTTTTCATTACATTCCTTTGATCTCTCTCCATTCTTTGTATACAACACTTCATCACCTTTATTTTCTGTCATAATTGCATGTGAAAGATTTCTCCTTTGATAGACCCTGAATGCCAAATCAGTATCGAAAAGAGTGTTGAAAAGTGTCATGTGCTCTGTCTGCTTTAAAAGGCATCCCATACACCTGTGGAAGACAAACAATTTTTCAGTGATATGACATATCTATCATCCATCCACAGGATATGAGCTGTTCTGTCTGCTTAATAGCAAGGGGCTATGCATAGCAAAATAGTAACTGCTGAAAGAAATGTGTAGCACATTGCAAACTGTCTGGCAGCCCTCCCTAAGCCTCATCTCATTCTGGCCTGCTGATAATTCACAGACTGTGTTCCTGTGCGCTCATCACTCCGGCAGTAAGAGTGGCTAGATGGGGCCCCCTGTCTCTGCTCCCTGTCACACTGTCATTCAGGTGTGTCTGTCTGCCATCACCTGCTGACACAGCCACATGGCTCTCAATTACAGAATAGGCCTCCATTCACACTGCTGATGAAGATGTTCAATCTCTACTGGCTAACAGCATCCTCCCTTAAAGATGTGTCTTTTGGGGTTTGTGAAAACAGAAACCAGCTGAAATTTGTTGGCTACAGAATGATATTTCTCACCACACTTTTGGTAACAAATTATTAGTGGCCAGTCCTTTTCTCTACAATTGCAAGCCTCTGCCATCCCCTGCAATGATAAAATACAGTGATGGGGTATAAAAATTATTTTTATTTTCCCATTCTCTACTTTAGCGTGAGGACAAGTGATTAAGCAGCAAAACTGGAAACCCAGATATGATACAATGTCAAATTTATCTTTCTATTTTACAAACACCATGCATTTTTACAACCAAGGATGTTTTTAACACTGCTAACATACTGCTGAAGACATCCATAGTCACCTTATAGGAAAGAAGAAAGATACAAATGGTTAGAAGATGACAACGAGAGATACATAATTGTTACATATGTACTTCTATAGCCATGGAAGGTAACACACAGTGATGCCCGACCAGCAATGACACATGATACACACAAGTCCTGTGAGGCACGGCTGAGAGAGCTGGGGGTATTTAGCTTGGAGGAAAGGAGGCTCAGGAGGGACCTTATCACTCTCTACAGCTCCCTAAAGGGAGGCTGTAGCAAGGTGAGGGTCAGCCTCTTCTCCCACATAATGGGACACGACAAGAGGAAGTGGCCTCAACCAGAAAAGTTTTAGATTGAATATTCTTGAAAATATTCTTACTGGAAGAGTTGTCAAGCATTTGAACAAGCTGTCCGGGGAGGTGCTGGAGTCACCATGCCTGGGGGCATTCAAAGGGTGTGCAGATGGGGTAGGTGACAGACAGCCTTGCCAGAGGGGATGCAATTCTGCATCTCCTGGTAACCAACACAAGTGACCCCATCAGGGAAGTCAAGACTGGGGGCAGACTGGGCTGCAGTGGAGCCACTGGAGTTTGCTGTCCTGAGGGATGTAAATCAAGTAAGGAGTGAAGTTAGGCCTCCAAACTTTAGAAGAGAAAACTTCTAGCTCTTCAAGGAGATTGTCAGTAGGACTTGCCCTGAGGAAAAAGCAAGTGGAACAGAGCTGGCAAATTATGGAAATCTTCCAGAGAGTGTAAGAGCTGGAAATCCCCAGGTGCAAGAAATGGGGCAAGGAAGGCAAGCAGGTGGCATGGCTGGGTAGGGACCTGCTGGCCAAACTAAAGGGAAAGAAGCAAATGCACAGAGTGGGAAGAAAGACAGGTATCCTGGGAAGGGCACAGGGATGATGTTCAGCCATGCAGGGATGGGGCGAGGAAGGCTGAGGCGAAGCTGGAACTGAACTGGGCAAGGAATGCAAAGAGTGATAAGAAGGGCTTCTACAGATACGTTAACCAGAAAAGGAAGGTCAAAGAAGATAAAAAATGTTGGCAAACTGGTAACAATGGATAAGGAGAAGGCTGAATTACTCAACAACAGAATGAAAGTGGCTCTGCCAAGAAGGATTTTGGAGGGCTGCTGCATGAGAGGACATGAGCAAGCCATGTGCACTGCCAGCCCAGAAAGCCAAATGCATCATGGGCTGCAGCCCTCACTCTGCCCCAGCTTCATAGCTATGCATTTTCCCTTTTCTTTGGTAGCTGACAGAAATCAAGCAAGTGAAACCAATAATTTGTTCTGAAAAATTTACAGATGTAATCTTAACTCACTTAAAACCTTTTAAGATTGGGAATCTAGGGCTGTGCAGCTCAACACACTACGTTTTCCATTTTTCTTTCTACAATTAAAAAATACTATATTCAGTTCTTTTCAGACCTACCACTTACTCCTGACCAACGGCACTTTTCTTTATCTCTCCTGACCATAAGCTTCTCATAAATAGGAAACTGTCTTCAGCTCTAGGAAGCCCCTTTCATTCAATAAGCTTTAAAATCAATAACGTTTCACGATTAAATCCAGATCCAGATTGGAACTTTACAGTAAAATTAACTAGTAATATTATTGCTGTATTTTCACTTTTGCACAGGCAGACACATTTTCTTCAGATTTCTCAAATTTGCAGGGCTCAAAAATGACCAATGAGATTTTGGCATTTAAAGTAAACAGCTCACTTCTCTGACTTAGGATACAGAATTAAAAATTCAAATACCCATCCCATCAGCAAGCAACCCAACATACATAACACATGTTGAACAAAAAGCTACAGTTACCTTTCTCTGACAATATTACAAGGAGACATAGATCTACCTGCCATGTATGCACAAAGAACAGAGTCCTTGATTTGTACACCAGGGGACCAGTTACCAAGTTTTCAGTTTTACTCCTCTATCAACAATCTCATTTATGCACTTGTCCTAAACATGAACAAAATGATAGAATGAAAGAATAATTACCATAAACTAGAGAATGCTAATGCCTAGGTTATTCCTCCTTGAACTCAGATGAGTGACTTGCAGAGACTCCTAGATGATGACTCTTAGAAAACTGGAAAGATTACTATTAAACAACAAAGAATATTGGCAAGACTAAACATAGAAAATGAAACTCAAGGACAGTTATGTAATTGCTTTCTGAATTTAATCTTTTCAAGACTCAAGATTTTAAATTAAACTCAAGAACATCCATATACAACTAGCAGAAATGAATAATTATAATTGTGTGTGACAAGTGAAAAAATCCAGTCTGCTCACCTTTTCTTAATTTTTAAAAAGGCATGCATTGTGACTTCAAGTAAACAAATAAGAAATCTTAAAGCTGAAATTACTTTCTAGTTAGATTTCTTGTTTCTTTAGTTCTTCCTTGTCCCAGTGTGGACATAAATGGTGACCTGATAATCTGCTATATACTCAATGGTACTCCTACTGTTTTCAAAGAGAACTGGGATAAACAGCCTGACAAATAAAAATAACTTCCATACTATAAAGGCAATGGTAACAGGCTGTGTGGCTCTGAATTGTGAAGGAGTATAAAGAAATGAAGACTTAGTTTTATAGAAAGGACATTAAGTCCCAGTTGACAACCTTTGTGCAAAGATATAATTCACTCTATGCACTTCTGCAAATTTTAAAAGTGGCTTAACTTAAAATAAATAAATAAATGAATAAATGAATAAATAAATGTCTGTTAGATTATAGAGAGAAGGAAAACAGTCCTGCAAGTGCTCAGTGCTTGGGATCCACCTATCTTATAAAGTAGGGTTACACTCAGTAAGAACTGGAAAACACTTTTCAAAGAAAAAGAAACAATTTCTCTAGTATTCTCATTGTTTATTCATTTAAGTGGAAATACATAACACTTGTACACAATCTTTGTCTCTTTTATATTCCTCCTGTTAACCTTCTCATACACACTCTCTTTTTGGAATCAAACATTTGAAAAGTGTCTTTATTTTCCTTGCTTTTTCCCCCTTATCTTACACGTGTGTGCGTGTGTGTGTGTTGCTATCTCAACAGTTTCTCAAGACTGAAAGATGAAACTCCATTTCCTTGATAATCCAGTCCACTCTAGTGTCTTTAAGACATAAAAACTTTTAACTATACGTTTTCAGTAACAAAGCATCAAAGAATATTTAACAGTTTCTAGTTTTGATCTCTGTAAGTACTACAAAAAATAATTACAGAAAAGAACGCCTTAAAAGTATTTAAATTTATCAACCCTCGGCAATATTTATAATATTGCAACTGGGAAGATATATCTTAAATAAATTTATTGTTTACTCATATTAAGGATTAGAAAACAGTTTTAAAAAATATGAGCTGAGCAGACAGAAAAAAAAGGAGAAAGGAATCAGAGGTAGACAATGATTAGATTATTTGCCCAAGGCTATATAACAGGTCAAAGGCAGAAATGTGAATTGGAAACAATTCCCCTAGCTTTCCAACGCAGTTCCCGAACATCAGACTATCTGGAGTTTTTGAGTCGGACATAAATAGCACCACTCAAATGAAAAATTAGTATTGACCCCTGACAAAAATCTGTGGAACTCCTAATCACGGCACTCTGCAATTATTTTAAATACTCTGCGTGTACATGTTAGCTCTATTCTGGTGGCTCCTGGGCAATCATTAAGTGTTGCCTCACACTTCCCATAGGATGAGAGAACTGTAAAGCAAAACTGATCAAAACTGTCACCATTGAGTCACAAGAGTTGACACTCTTGATTATGCCAGGGGATGTCCAGGGTACATCTGCTGACATTGTGTAAATCACTGTTATTTATTTTTTTAAAAACACATCATAAATAATTTTAACATGAAGAATGTTCTCTGTGAGAGAAACACTTCAGGAAAAAGGTGACATATTAGAATGATTGCATTTTAAAAAAAATTTATTCACCATAGCACTGAGTATTCAGTGTGATGTAACTTGAGTTATGGACTCATCTCTTCCTTAAGACAGCTTTCTCAGTGTACAGAAATGCCAATATTGTGTAGTGGTGTTGATGCAATAAACACAACTAAGAAAATGCAGTATATAAGAAATGAAGGGATCCGTAACTGCATAGCACACTTAAATGAATAAACGTAATAAATCTGTGAATACAGACTTCATCTTCCTTGACTAGAAAGCAAACTTGCAGAGATGTCAGTAGAACAGAACAATGATAAAGAAACAAACTCTGCATCACATACTGCTCCTTCAACTCCATGATTATGGTCATTTTCATCTATTATATCGTTACAGCTTTCCTCCATCTGAGAAGAGCAGATCTGCATTTGATCACCTCCACATTCCCACAATCAAATCCCAGCATCTTCTGATACCAGAAGTCCAGCAGCATTTCACTGTCTTCTAGCTGTTACAATTCTGTATACTTCCATAAGATCATTATCAACAAACGTCTTCCAGAAAAAAAGAAATTGTAATATTATTTCATACTGTTCCCTTGCTAAAAGTAAGAGGTCTCTGTTAATGAACCAACTACCACAATGCTGGTATGATCTCATCTAAGAGATTGCCTGTGCATGCCACAGGCTCAGGTACTGCAGACTTCTTTGTTCAGGTTAGATGAATTAATTGTACTTACGTCTCTTTCTGCAGAGATTTTATCTCTTACTTTTAGCATATTAAAATCTCAAAGTTACCAACCTCACTTTTGTTATTGGGCTGCTGACAGTCTACCTGAAAGAAAGGCCCAGTCTTGTATAAACTACACACTCAAAACCTTAATGAAAAGTCAATAAACTTTGCTTTCTTGTAGCAAGAGAGAGACTTATCTACCTGAAGACCAATTTGATTCATCATGCCAGGAAAGCATTCATATTTAATAAGAATTCGTATTTTCAGGGCCTTTCTAAAAAAAAAAAATAGTTATGAAATATTTGAACATTCAGTCAGGCAAAATAATGAGAATTAAAGAGTAAACTGGAAGTTTACTCTGAAACAGAAAATATCCTTCCATAATACCATGGCAAAACTCATTCACGCTGACTTATAATGCAGAATATGAGAGAGTTGTACTGAGTGCATGTGAAAGCAAGAAAAGAGAGTGAGCTACAGAAGTTATCTTTGTTCTTAAAAGCAAAAAGCAAAAACCCCACAACATTATGAAGGGGTTCATTTTTAAATGTTAAAAACCTATTCAGTTACACAGCACAGAAAACAAATACAAAGGTACTTATGCAACACAGTCTACTGTATCACCACACTTCTTTAAACAAGATTTTCCCACCACTCTCAATTTCATCTCAAGTAAGGATTCTCTGTAATCAACATACCAATTTCCTAACTGAAACGTGCAGAAAGCAATCTGTAACTATTGATCTACTATTTTAGCTGGAGCCGCAATCTGCCTAAGCTATCTAAAAGCAGACTGCCCTATGATACCCTGGCAACGTTATCACTTGTTCAAAATTTTCTGAAAGACATTCCATTTGGCAATAACAATACAGTGAAGTAATAGGCTTATTCACTTATACACAGCCTTGAATAGGAGAGCATAACCTCTTCCTAGCTCTGTTATCAAAGACCTATCTCAGTGGATATTATGCTTTATGTTCAACACAGTAGGATTTTTGGTCATGCTGAGAGCCAGAAAAATGTCAGCCATGACACAAACCAGAAATGTTCAAAAACTGTGTTCAGTGGATCACTGCTGGACCAAACTGTTTCACTCATTGAAAGGATTAAGCTGCAACTCCATCTTCATCTCTGTATTATGTTTGTGATGATGAATTTTGAACACATGTCTCTGGTTGCAGCATCAGTCAAAGGAAAAGTCACTGACACTTACAAGTTAGCAGCTGATTGCAACACTACTTAAATCCTGCAGTAATCTCTCTGAACCCACCTCACAGAGCAGCACTTTATTTTCAAGGCACAGAAAAACAAAAAATCTGGTTTCAAACCTATGGCAAGGGATGGAATGAGGCAGACACTACAGTAAAAAAAAACCAAAAACAAAATATCCTGTGACGTCTAGATTTCCCCCAAGGTGCTAGAACACATACCTTTTCTAAACATTATCTTTTCAAAGAAGTCTTTCCAGAATAATTGTTGTGCTGCTATCATGAAATCATGAGTGAGAAGGAAGAGGGTCAAAAAGACTTTGAGTAAGCAAGAAAGGTATGATAACTGTCAGTGTTTCAAAAAAACCCAAAGTTATAATTTCAAGACAACCTCATAAATAGAAGGAAGCCAGAAAGAAAATGCTAAAATCTTTCCCCTCATAAGAAGTCAAAACAAAAAACACATTCCAAGACTTGTGTATACAGAATACTAATAAACACAGGAATGGGACCTTTAAAGAGAAGAGGATTTGCCTCCAACTAACTAGCAGCAATTTAAATCCCTGCTTCTGCCTGATAAGGTACAAACTTCCCAACTAAGCTGTCCAGAGATGAAACTAAAAAACCTGACACTGGCAGACTCTCTGGGTTTAACAGAGCTTCTTCATTAATTATCTAGACATTGGCACTGCTGCTGTGAACTCCCAACTCTACAGAGCAAGAAAAACTCATTTGGCCACAAGCACTTGAATGTTAAAAAAAAAAAAAAAACAACAAAAAAACCCCTGCATTTCAGTGGATGCAGCATTTGTATGCTTATCTACGGGTTTTTAATGTCACTTTACAGTTAATAATTAGCCCTCCTCTGCCCTGCACAAAGAGTGCCACTGAGACAAAAGAAAACGTTAAGTGTGTTAGCTATACTTGCCACTGGTATAAATAGTCAAAGGGATGATTAATGAATGAGGGGGAGAATTAAACAGAGCAGTGAACAAAGACAAAGCCCGTTTGCTTGGCTGCCCACAAACCAAGACAAGCTGCATCCATAAAGAAACTACAGAAAGTGACAAACAAAAAATCAGCTTAATAGACAGCTCATGAAGACTTTATTTAACCCCACATTATGACAGCCTCAGTGCTTTATTAACACTCTGACATGTTAAGATGCCAGGGTCATTTGAGGCTAAAACACACATTTGTTGGGGGGAAAGGCAGAGAAAAAAAAATGCACATTTTTGTGCCACAGAAAGAAAAACAGAGAAGGCCCAAATAACTTAAACAACATCCTTCAGTTCTCCTTTGTGGAGCATGCCAAAATCGACATTTTTAAAGAGTTGTTTAGAGATGTCAAACAAAGCAGATGAAGCAGTAACACAGGAGAAGTAGCTTGACAGGCCTTATCCTTCCCTTCAAATGGCTACATTTTAGACAGGCACATTTCAGGTTAAAAAAAAATTGTGATGGCTTTTAAATTTAAAGCAAATTATACTTGCTTTTTTCTTTTTAAATGAGCTAATGAGCATTCCCAGTTACTCTCCACAAATTACTACAGATACCTGGTATCCTCTATAAATGACTATGATTTCTGAATCAAAAGCTCACAATAAAGTTGATAAACACAATATAGTCCAGCACCATTATTGTTTAGGCCATTTTCAAGTCAGATTGAATATGGACAATTTAAATACATACTTTATTTTGAGTTTTCTTGCCTTTTCTTTTGTTAACTAGAGATTTAAATTTTTTTCAAACAAAAGTAGTTTTCCCAGTCTATTTCCTTTCATCACCTGCCCAATGGATTCAAGAACTCTAATAAAACTCTAATAAAATAAGATATATAGCAAAGTAGAGAAAATGTTAAAAACAAAGCATAAAAATAAAAACTGCAACACATGAAGAAGCACCATAATAAGATAAAGAACTTTTGCTCCAGCTCATAATGTCATAAGTGCACAACTCCATAAATAATGTCCCACATGTAGCCAAATCTTCTAACAAGACAACACAGTATGTAAATATTTTGTTGTTACTGACAAATGAACATAAAAACCTCTTCTTTGTTGCCATGGATTCAATATTGCATATCCCTGAAATGTACATAGAAATTCTTTACTCTTTCCATACTGATACACAACTTATTTGTTAGATAAATACAACTGTTCTACAGAGTTTTTAAAACTGAATTTTACATTTTAAGTAAAGATATTCTTATTCTCTCAAATCAACACTAATATACAAAAAAGTTTCCTGCCATGCTTTTTTCTCCATACCATGCTATCCTCTCATCCAGCCTCTACTGCAAAGTTTCCTTTTGTGTGCTTCACTGCAATGTCTAAGAAGGTAAGGGGAGAAGAAAGATATTCTATATTACTTGAATTTTTCTCCCTAATGTACTGCAACACACCCAAAGCTGAAACCTTTATGTCAGTAAAGTAAGCCCCTTTTAATAAACTGCTTGATGACCTGAAAATTGAACAAGCTCAAAACTTCGGGTAAGATCATGCACATAAGGCATTCCACGTTTCCTGCTAAAATCCCTCATCTTCCTCTGTGAGAACAAACTTGTTCAGGCTCCTACTTTCACTTCCATCAAATATTTGCCATCCCAATATCTGAACTTTATCCATCAACTGCATACCTTCCAAGTCACAAAGGTAAACTTTGCTTCAAACTCCATTCACAAAGAACTGAAACTTGATTTTGCAAAGTATAAGTATCACACATTTTCAACAAATGAGGCAATCCAGAGTTATAAGGGCAACTTGTATGCTGCTGTTACCTGGACCAGTATATACACTGCAAAAAGTTTTTGAATTTATAAACAGCATTCAAAAAACACTAAAGAGAACTGTCCCCCTTGGCATGCCCAAATTCTCCTGAGTTTCAACCTGGTTTTTTTAGTTATTTCCAAGAAAATAATGTAATAACATTCTTATTTTCTTTACTATGACATATTTTTAGAAATAATCAAAATTGCAAGCCAGATTTCCAATTAAACATGAATAAGTCTAACTGCTCTAGATTCCTGTGAAAGCTCTAGATGTATCATATCTATTAGCTAAAACCTCTTGGTATGTAATTCCAAATACAGAGCATGCTGTGTAGCAGCAACTGTAGAATTTTAGTCTGAGTCTAATCTAGCAAGTTTCAAGTTTTTAGCCCAGTTCTGATTGAATATCAAAGCTGGGCAGATCTTATTTTAATGTGTAATGCCTATAAAATTTGAAATGTGAGTGTTGGGGGAGGGAGAGTTTAGGGTTCTTCTCAAAATGTCCTAAGAGGTGAGATACAATGTAAGAAAGTGTTCTGTACCAGTTCTCACACGTCAACACATTGTTTTTGCTCTAGGAATGCAACAAAAACTGATCATCTGAGTAACTAAAAGGTATCATCCTCAGAAGTCAAAGTCATATTTTCCTGGGGAACCATCAGAAGGAGGGAAATAAGTAATCTCACAGTGTTCAAGAGTGATCTCCGCAGGGAAGTGCCACATGCACCCATCCATCCCCATCTAGGATGTGCAGGTATGTTTAATCTTTCTGCAACTGCCAATAAACTCCTGTAGATCTCCTGTCCTGCCCTATCACTCACAGAGCCATGGAAAGCAGAGGCAAAGGAGACATACGGGTCATCCAGTCTAGACCTCTGCCAATGGGTGAGATGTACTTCAATGAGTAACGACTGGAAAAGCCTCTCTGGATTTTTCATGCTGTGACATCATTCTCACACCAGTATCACTCACCCACAGCTGCAGCTTTAAAAATGATAACCAAGTGTGACACACTGTCTAAAAGAAAATAAAATAAAGTGAAAACCAAGACATTTAGGCCACATCTACACTGGCCAGCACTCAGATCTCTGGAACAACTGAAACTGTTTCTTAGTCACATACATTTATTCTTGTTAACTCAGGCATGCTTCTCACAAACAGCAAGTCACAAGGGTTAAAAGATCTTATGAGAGTCATTCTGTCCAGTGGAGGGAGTTAGGTTGTTTTTAAAAGCCCAAAGACTGTTGCTGCTAATTTACTCTATCACACCATTGTCATACATGTGTGTGTGTACATACATGGAAAAACCAAATGATGCCCTTCTTAAAACAGCTAGGCAATACTAGTATCAAAGAATGAATCCAAGCATCAATTCTAAATACTTCAAAAGGTTTATATTTTATGAGAAGGTAGTTGAAAATAACACAAGAAGTTAAAAGAAATGTGTTTATTTAGTAATCCTTGACAGACTCTATTGATTGATAACTTCCATTTTGAGTTTGCTAACCACAAAAAAAGCAAATTGTGCTAACTTGAGTCACCACAATGAGAAAAAGACCGGAAGGCAAAGTAATAAGGTCATACAAGGCAAGGTCCATAAATACTTAAGTTGCCTTTCCTTTTTGTCTGATGCATTACCTGCAAAGCAATCATTACTTTAAAAAAGATTTAATTTGAGCTAACACCACATGCTGAAACAAAGTGCACAAGCAAGGAGGAATTTACAGATTCACTAGATTAACTGATGGTACAGATTTAATTTTAAAATGTAGCTCCACCTATGCCCCTTTCAGTGTCCTGCCCACTCCCAGCCTGTTTGTCTGGCCAAGAGAGAAAGCCTTGGTGCTGTGCAAGCACTGTTCAGCCACAGCCAAATTATTGGTGTGCTATCAACACTGCTTCAGCCACAAATCAAAAAACCCCAAGACTAAACCCTAACTCCACCTCAGCCAAACCAAGTACAAGTTTTTATACACAAAGAAATCAGTCTGTCAGTTCATACAGTGTAGCTGGCTCCTGAAAGGAGTTATACAAAATGGCTGGGGGATAGGAGTGAGAAATCAGTCACTTGAAACAGCAGGTAAAGAGTGACAATATAGACCCATACAGTGTTCAGATTAAATTTAAATCTGCCAAAGTCCAGTTAAAATTTAAGATCCAAACAGGAAGCTCTATTCTTAGCAATTTACTTATTAGAAAAGATACTAAGAATAAAGCAGTTCTCCAAGTACTTCAGCAAGGCTGAGCAGTCATTTCTGAATTTATTTTAAATTCAGTTATGTACACTGAGCAACTTAAACATGCAAAGGAAAACATACTTTACATCATTATTTATCATTCCATAAAAGAGAACAGTAGCCTATAAAATTATCTACTTCTCTATGCATCATTTTCATTCCACTTCAAATGCGCAATCCAATTTTTTTATACCTTAGATTGGAAAGTTAAAACTGCTCTACTTGCATGCATCACAATAAGGAGACAATGGATTCAGGATGTTGGATTCTGCAACTCTCTAAAAGAGAAACTAGAGAGACTTAAAGAATTAAATGAAAGAATTACTATACTGACAGAAATACAGAGTTGCTTCCATGAAAGTGATCATGCTAAGTAAGAGAACCTATGCTCAATCCAAACTTTCTTTAGAGTGAAATGTATCTCTTGACCAGTTAACAGGAAATGGTAGTTTGAATACATATTTATTCATATTTGCAATAAAAGAAAACAGAAAATGTTGTTTACATGCTCATTTTTATCATGCATCGTTCTGACTTCCTTTTTCTTTTTTTTTTTTAACTGCTCTTCATATGTATGTAAAAGTAAGAAGCCATTGCCTCTAGAACTCCATCTTCAATTTTTAGGAGTATTCAATGGCCATAGGGCAGCTAATTGAGGTTCTTGACCAGGATGTCAAAAAACTAAATTTCAAATTCTGTTATATATTTGAAAAGAAATGGAAGCTTAGCTTCAAATGTGCTGTGTCCACTATTTTCTGGGGATTAAGAAGAAAAGAGGAAAGATGATTCCTTACTTTTTCTACACAACAAGCCTATGTGCTGTTTTTCTCAGCCTATACCTATTCCTCATGAAAAAAAAAAAAAGGAACTTTTAAAAGTGCAAAGCCAAAAAGAAGCAACAAAAATTCTGTAAGATTGGATATAACATTTATCACACAACCACAGACTTCCAAGGAGAATGAAGGCACATATGAAAACATTCTTGTAAAGGATTAATGCCTAAAAAGCTGTATCAGAGTTAACTAAACAGGACTTCATTGATTCACAGCCATGCAAAAGTCTGACATCAGCAAGCCCATCTTTCATTGAAAGATCTATTATAATTTTCTTGTGTCTGTTTTGATGGTCTTGAGGAAAAACATGCACAAAACCAATAGTGAAGAAGCATTACACACCTGTTTCTATCACATCTTGCCACTGGGCCAGAAGTGAGGGGGTTTATCTCTCCTTGCTTCCAAAGAACACTGTTAATAGGTTGATATTACCTGCAGGTTTCTTCAGACAGAAATAACACCTTATCAGCAATATTAAGGAAGATATTTCAGGTAGAAGAGTCATGGAAAGCTTAGTCTTTAAAGACAAAGGTCTAAGGGGAAAAGTGGTGGAACTGGGATTTAAGGTTGGAGTGAAACTGTACTTCACTTGTTTCCAAATGTTAACTAAAATATATATCATAGATTTCAAGAGGGTTATTTAACTCAAAAACTGAGATGCTGCTGACATCACTTCAGCATACTTTAACAGTGCTACACGACAACTACATCCACTTTTTTCCCCCCCCAAGAAATACATTTCTGAAATTCAACAATTAGTTCTGTGCCTCTCTCACTAAGAGAAAACTGCCTTAGACAGCAGGAAACTGCTCATTGCTCAGTCACAACATTTTGATTACCAGACTAGTTCAGCACAGCTACAATTTTGGCTTTTTTAGCCTCCTTAAATTGTTTTCATGATTTTTTTCCATCATTTGATCATTACTGTTATTTTTCCAGTGACATATTTACTTTAATGTCTTCATGTTCAATCTGTAGAAAGCTACAACACGAAAAAATATAAGCACCTCCTCTAGGTGGCAACTCAGAGGGATTTATTAATCCTGTGTCCTTAACAACAATAAACATGGCTTCATAACCTACCATTTGTCAGTACTTCTGGGCATCAGCTGAACACTCAACCAGAATTCCACATTCCTACTGTATTGTCAGCTTTATCAATATTACATTTACATTTCATCCAATCACTCACGTAAAACAAATTAAGATCAGTAACAACTCCATTTGACACCATCTTAATACATATGGCTATTGGGACTGGGAAAGTGTGAGAAATGCTGTGGAATTACAACACTTTTTATAAAAGCTGTCTAATCAGCAGTTTTTTCACCTATCAACACAGTGAACTCAAATATATTTCCAGAGTAACTGGCAATCTTTCATCCCCTGAAACCATGAGAAAAAAAACCAAACAAACTATCAAGACTAGTTCACCTACTATGATGACTAAAGCATTTAAGATATTGCTGTAAATGAAATATGTTGTTTCATTTTGATATCTATTGAGTGTATTAAGTTCTGGGTCAATAATATGTAAATAACTTTCTGCCCTTTAAGATCTGATTTAGGCTCACTATTAAAATGGCAGAAAAATCTGTGTTCTCTTAGGAATATCTGATCCAGTTTGTCAAAACTATAGTTTGGGAAATATTTTCAATACAAAATAGCTTTGTTCTAGTTGAGGTGGAAAGAGCAGCTTAAAAGTGTTTCTGCTCTTTTAAAAATGCTGGAATGACTTCAATTGCATATATTTCTAATAAGGTTTTTTTTTTTCTTACTGCATTTAAAATTTGAAGACATTGAAATTTTATACAATTTTGTGACAAAGGGATATTACATCTTTATCTCTTCTTGATGTTTGCAGGTTGAGATGAACACACCAAGCTAAAGGGCATTGTGAAGATAAGTTTCCATGACATTTACTATAACTCTTTTATATTACCATCTGGCTATTTTATATGTAGCATTCAGAGGGAAATATAAAAAAAAATGATGTAAAGCTGAAATTATTTCCTTGATAACACTTGTTTTAAACACCGTGCCACTAAATAGCTAAAAAGTCTCAAAAGTGAATGCATAAAGCATATAAAAGCTACAAGCATGCTTACATAAATTCTTAAGATTAAAGTAATAACTTCTAGAAAAAGGTGGGAGAAAACATACTACAATAAATCTATTTGTAATGGTATTTGGGTTCCAGCAACTGCTTTCATTGTTCTCAAGTGGCTTACATATAAAACAATAGATTTGATGTATGATTTCAATCCCTTATGGAAAACTGTTCTATCTACAAGCAGCCTGTCAAACAAAATAACAAAAACAAAAAAAGCAGCTCAGCACTAAGAAGAAATAACATACTTAAAAACAAAGTAGGGACACCTTTCTGGTTTTTTTTAAATCCATTTCAGACAGCTTTAAGAACCAGCTTACCACAGAGAACAGGATGCAGGCTTGGGGAACAGGGAGGAGGGGAAGGCATACAAGAAAGTAAAAAGGTAACTATGGGAAGCTGTACCCTAAAACACCATCCACAAAGCTGGATAAAAGCAAGTGCTTTCATAAAAATTCATAAGCTTGATGCTACCTAGCAAGGAATATTAGCTTCCCTAGGAGTTAGACTTGCAAAATAAAGGATGGCTGCACAGAAGGACAAAAGAGCACAGAAATCAAACAAAGGTGATATTTTTATAGCTTAGCAACTACAAGCCTAGCAATTAGGCAAGGAGCTGCTGCTCCTTTTAAATTTTTTTTTAAATGATTGCTACTGATCTCATACATAACAGCAACAGTCCAGTACCTGTTACCTGGAGACACCTTGCTCTTCATTCATACCAGAGCAACACCTATGCACTTTTATTCAAGGTCAGATAATGCCAGTACTGGGCTTCTCAGAAGCACAGCACAGCACGGGCCCTGCCTGGAACAGAACACAATCTAACTTGACAAGACAGACAAAAAAATAGCATAAAGAACAGATTTAGGTATCTTATTCAGGGTCATATAGCAGGTTGATGGCAAGGAAGAAACAAGTGTTTCTCCCACACTGAAATCTCTTGTCCCCACTGACTGGGAATTGCTGTCTCTTTAAACTGCCTTGGTAATATATATTCTTTTCAGTCAAAGCAATATTGTATGAAATTCTATTTCATATTGATCAGTGTACGTTAGTTTTATGATTTTCAGCAGTTTCCCGCTCTAAACAAAACTCTAATGTGCTTACACAATGCATTACAGACAGAAAGGAACTTACCCTGTCCACCCCAAAACAAAAAATGTCATATACCTGTATTACTCCTGCTACACTGGAGCTAATAAATCCTGCTGAGAAGTTGGATTCACAGGCTGAGGCTCACACTGACTACATTTATTTGCTCTTTCTCAGCTGGAAATACAAGTAAAGCAAGATTACAACTGCTCAGGAGTTGAGCAAAAGTAAGTTTCTGTCTCACCACTTATTAGTCTCATGGGTTTAATGTGCTGAACAAGCAATTTCTATTCTATTTTTACTACAAGTGCTGCAACAATGTTACAATGCTGCTTGTAATCATCAAAACTGCCTGCCTGATCAAAACTTTCAATTTGTTTTTAATCCAGTTTCTCATGTTCTGTAGCTAAACCTGTTTGGCTGTCACTCTATGCAAGCTCACAGCACCAATGGCAGAATTCAGACACTCTCTTGTTTGCTTCTGCATTTACCAATTCTAAATTTTAGGTCTGTTCAGGTAACCAGGAATCACAAAAACATGTATGTATTTGCACAAATACATTGTTATCAGGAAAGAGAAGTCTTCTATTTAGTTAGAGTACAAATAGTCTCATTCTCCCAGAAGTTCTACTGAGTCAATTAAATATAATTTTAAACAATTTTCAATTAAATAGCCAGCAGCTATTGTGCTTAATTGTTACTGAAGTCCATGCATGACTGCATGTTTGGGCTTGTGGTAATTAATTTAATTCTTTGTGGCTTAGTAATCTGCTCCACTGCTGGATGTGTACTGTGATAGAAGGAAACAAATCTGTGTTGGAACAGTTTAGTGTAAAAAGCACAGATTAATGTAAAAAACAAAGACAAAATAGGTCTAGTCAGTTGAAAGATTTGGTCACACTGTCACTAGGTAAAATAAAGCTATGACTGAGAAAATGATGCCTATATGCAGAAGCATTCCTGTGACACCATCTAGTACTTAAAATGCTGAGCACTACAGACCAGAGCTTCTTGAGTAAGCTGCTCTCAGATGCCTCAAAGCCCTGTTCAATACAGAGGTGATGAAAATGGGTGTCAGAAAAAAACATACACATGAACTGAATATTCTTAGAAATCTCCAAAACATCCTGGTATGTCTGGGCAATAAAATTAGCAAGATGATACCAGAGGAGAAGGGAATACCTGAAAATATGACTACCAAACTAAATTTACCAGTATATTAGCACTTTGCTTTTACTAGAACTTCCAATATTCTAAATTCACATTCTATCATGAAATTTTCCCTTCTGATTGGTTTTGTCTTAATCTTTTTTTTAATCCTTCACTATTAACACACGGGTTCAGAACACAGATGCTTACAGATGAATATGGCTTGTAGATCATCTCAGCACAACCTTCCAGGCAAACAGAACAATACCTCAAAAATGCTTCCTTTGTTCCCAGTGTAGGAGATGCTGAAGAGTTAAGTGGAGAAATGATCTCATTAAGTTTCCTTATTGTATTGGACTGGAAAATGAAATTTCAAAACTAGTAAGTGATTTTTTGATTTTCTATTTGAGAACCTTGAACAACACTAAACAACAAGTATTTTGGAAACTAGCTTTTTTTACATTGTCTCAGGTTGGCATTTAAATAACCTTCCAGTCTCCCTCTAGATTAATAGCTATTTCTGAAAAATTAAGAGTAGTTTATGAGGTTTATCAGGAAGCTCCTAGCAAATACTGAATAAATATTGTGATTGAAAGTGCTCCAAGAGTCTCAAAGAAATATAAATAATATTTTATCCCCCCAAAGATATTAAAAAATATTATTTTGGGTTTGATTACAGTTGGAGGTCAAAGTGGAGATTTGGTTTCTATGTTACTCTAAGACTCACCTATCTGAAGTACATGCTAAAGTGATGTCTGAATGTAAAAGTATCTGATTTCTGTAATGGTTCCAAATGAAAGCTTCTTAAGAAGACCCCACTATATAAATTATCAATCACTGTCAGTGGTGGTTAACAGCATGCTCTGAGAGTGCTGATTAAAACAAAAGGTCAGAACAAACATCAGTGCTCCAGAGACTCTTGTAGATAATAGTGTAATTAAAATGTAACTCTAGACTGCTCCATGCTTACTATGTCAGCATCTTTCCAGCAGGGAATGGCCAGAGAGCCTGGCAAACTCAAGCAGTCACAGTAGAAAGTGGCAGGAGATATCTGCTGAAGGAGCAAATAGATAGGCATCAATGTTATCAACTTGTGCTACATACTGGAACTCAAACAGCCTTTTTCTTTTTTTCTTTCTTCTTTTCTTTCTCTCTCTCTCTCTCACTTTTTTTTTTTTTTTTTCCTTCTTTCAGAGTGCATGCTGTCCTGTCTTTTGTTCTGGCAGAGATAAGATGTATAAATTATGAGTGGTTGACAAAGTATACTTCAGTGCCTGAGGCAGCTCATCAATCATTTTCCACATGTCGACAGGTAATTGATGCGAGCCCTGCAGGCGCATCTCCATCAGGTAAAAGGAGGAAGGAATTAAATCTGCTGTCATGGTTTGAGCAGATGATCTGTATTTAACATTCTTTTTAATTTAGAAGTTGTTTATTTTAAACAGTATTTGGCTGTTCTTGCTCCCTCCAAATCGCTCTCCACCTTGCTCACTCTCCCCAAGATCTCACAGAGCAAGCAGAGTGTAACTGTCTGTATGCAGTGTGTCACACAAAAACCCTTCAGCAGGGTGAGAGGGTGCTCCAGCATTGGATGGAAAGAGACCACCCAAAGACTGTTGGGTAGCAGCTGAGGAACTTACTTTCTACTTCACTGAAGCTTAACATCAAAGATATTGCTTGTCAGGCAATTATCTGTCAAGTGAGTTAGGTTCTGATCAATCTGGGATACTAAATACACAGATTTTTTTCCTTTGGTTATTATCTTTACTCCATTTAGCTACACCTCTCAATCTGTTTACATTTCTTGTCTTTGAACAGAGTATTTTAAAGTTAAAAACTCAGGGCCGAGACAGAGAAGAGGGAAGTAAGAAACGGTATTGGGTCCAACTGGAATGGAGTTAATTTCCATCATAGCAGCTTATATAATGCTATGGATGAGATTTATAATCAAAACAGTGCTGACAACACACAAATGTTTTAGCTATTGTTAAATAGTGTTTGCCCACTGTTTAACAATGGCTGCTCCTCACTCTGCTCCCAGTGAATACACTGGGTGTGTGCAAGGGCATGGGAGGAGACACAAGCAGGAAGAGGAACTAAACTGAGAAGATATTCCATGCCATGTACTGTCACACTCAGCAATTAACCAGCCAGGAGAGGGTTTAGGTGTGTGAGCCATCCTGTGCTTGGGAACTGCCTGGGCATAGGCCCACCCAGGTGAGGTGGTGAGTGACTGCACCACTTGCTTTGATTTGGGGTTTTGTTCCTCTTACAGTTAAGTGCACTACATCAGTTTTTTGTAATCTGTGTTAGCTACAATTTACTCTGAAAATCCACTGGAAGATGTAAACCTGTTAAATCCTGCACAATGTATAATCTCAGAACATTAGATACTATCCTTAATGTAATTAAGCATTCTGCACGGAGTGGAGCTGAGCCTTTCCACCACAACTGAGCAGTGTTTATTTGACAAGATACTGAACACCAGAACTGAGATTATGCTGCTGAAGGATAGCATCATATCCATTTTCCTACTGTGGGTGGAGGTGAAAGACAACTGTTACAGGAAATTTTGTGTTGATAACACTCTATATCTTATATACATTCCCAGTTTGGCCTGGAAATAGTCCAAATCCAAGCAAATGGTGCTTGAAAGGTTCATCAACACTAACACAGAAGAGTTTCCTCCATGAATTACACAATACTGCCAACACAAAGGCCCTCTAAATCCATGGCTTAGTAGCACAATGCTCCCAAACACAACACAGATGGACTGCAGAGGGAGAAAAGACTTCACATCATTCACCAGTGAAAATAGAAAGACAAAAGACCTAGTACAAATTCCAACAGTCCCCATCAGTTTCAAACCAAATCTTACTGGGGTACAGAGACAATTGAACATATATTAGCTATCAAAAAACAACGTTCATACTGATTTTTAGAATGAACCATAATTAACTGTCCTCTGACATAGTTTGAAATTAACCTGAGCAACAAGAAGGAAGTGGAAGACAGAGGTCTGTGAGTTACTGTCACTGCCATTCTGTAATGCTTCAAGAAAAGAGGCTTAGATCATGGAGAGGAAAAAATTAAAAACAAAAAAATCAAACTAAAGAAGTGTAACACCAAGCATAAAAAACCCAGCAAAGGTAAGAAATCTTACACTAGGAAAGGGTAGAGGAAATATCCTGAAAAGGACAGCTGTCTCCCTGATGAATAACACAGGTGATCGATTCATTAAGAAATGTGACTACACCTAAGAATACCTAAAGACATTACCTTGAAGAGAACAATTTGGAAAAAAAGGGAAAGGGGAGTAATGTTAGAAGTGTTTTGGAGATGAAGAACACTTTACAAGACAAGAAACTGCAAAGTATTCATAGGTCTGATTCAACAAAACATTTCCAAAACTTTAAATATCAGTTCATCTCTGTAGCTAAGTGTAAGAGTTGAGATTTGCAGTGGTGAAACATATATTTCCACTGATTTGTCAAGTGCAGTATATCTTGCTTCTATCTAAAATAATGACTCTATACAACTATTCAACAAATACAGTAACAACTCAGCAGCAACATGTATCCCTTTGGTATCCAAAACCAAAATGTGCTTCCTATATTAAAGAACAAAGTACTAAGTATTAAATTTTAGCCTTAATACCATGTATACATGACATATACTGTCACGAGATCTGAAAAATAAACTGAGTCATTTCAAGGAAAACATAAACTTTTGCTTACAGTCTAAAAAAAGAATTAATGAATAATTTCACTCAAGGTCAAAATAGTAAGATTTTGATCAAAGTATAAAAATATTGTTTCTAAAACATTCCTGATCAAATTCTTATGCATTTCATAAATAATATATCTCATTTTATACTATATCATTGGTTAGCTTATGTATTTCCAATTAACTTTTCAGCTCACCAGAGCATGATTTTGAACCAAACTATCTTTTCTAAAATTCTTTCGACATTGAAACTAATAGATTATAATAACACTCCTGATCCATCCAGAAAACTTGCCAAGATCAGTTCACTTCATAAAGATATTAAACTTTGGTAAAAATCATAAATTATTTTGCTGTGAGGAAAAGATAAAACATAAAAGAAATTTGAAGGCTCTTTCTTAAACAACACACAGCACCTTCTCAATGCAAAGAAACAAAGAGGTCAATAATATTGGGTTTGTAATACTGCTCCAATATCACCCACATAATCCACTGCACTCAAGGCTGAAGTTTCTGCTCATATAACATAAAGCACTTTATTACATGGCACACATACACAAATTCTTGTCAAAGTTAATATTTGTCGGTACAACAGAAGCCAATCAGTGAGTTATCAAGGATGAAGACTAAGAACTTCTGTTTAGCCTGGAGAGAAGTCTAATTAAAGTTCTCTAACCCTAAGTACTTCACGGTGCTTGCCAGATTCAGACTGGCTGCTGACAACTTGAATCTCCTCTTCAGTCCTGAATAGAGCTTTTTCAGCATTCATTTTGATGTGGAGGCTTTAATCTGGCTGCCATTTTCAACACATTTTATCAGCCCTGAAAAAGGCTTTTTGTTTATTCCAACTGGCAACTCTTTTTGACAGCAAGGCTATAGGTTGGCAAATGTCAAAAGTTCCATTACAACTCTTCTTTTCTTAATTTCTGTCTTGACTGGTATTAGACTGGTAAGTTAAGTACATATCACAGCCAAATTTTTACCAGCAATTTGACTGCTTTCTTCCCCTGTTGATCTCCAGATCAGCAATCCCTCGCAATTCAGGGTACCCTTGATCTCTATCTAAAAGCATGAAAGACACACATAGCCTCAGGAATAAATATAAAATACATAAATATCAATAAATATATTGATAAATGAGATCATGACAAATAATGCAAACTTTAAAAATTATGCTCACAATGTCAAATGCACAGGTCATGGATAATATAAATATTTGGTACTGAATGCCAAACATACAAGTATGAGAAGAGAGATGCCCTCTGCTATAGAACCCTCTCAAGATCAATCTGTTGAATCAGATAAAACCAATGAACGGATATATTTCTACATGTTCAGCAGATTCTTATTCTTCCAAACCCTGAACAAAACTTTTCTGCAAAAGGATGGTGAAAAAGAATAGAGCATGCCTGCATAATCTGCTCCAATATTTTGATTTTATTTTGCACTGTATTTAATTATTAATTTCTGAGAGGTTTCCATTCACACCCTGGTACTCTGATTTCATTGTGGCTGACCTCCTACTTCCTTGAAGTTTAACTCAGTAAGTTTGATTAACCTGGGCAAACTAATCTTGATCCTTAGCCATGTAAATTACTCAACAGTTCTGAAGAGCACAAGGTTCTTCTCATCAACTCCTGTACTCAGGATCATGTAGGAAGTAATTTTTCCCTAATGGTGTGAACCAGCTTTTGCTGAGCACCTCACCGAGAGGCAATGCCACCTCCAATCTGGTTCCTGAGCTAGTCAGATCCTCCACCTTCTTACAGGGCAGCACTGTATTTACCAAGCTAAAGAAACAGACTTTCCTCTGGTATCAATCATCATAGTTCATAAAATGAGATTCCACATCATTAATTAATTTTCAATTTTATTGAGCATTTGACTACTTAGCATGCTTTCCAGACAACTGTTTTGAGCATCATCACCCGTGTTGGCAATTCTCAAACTGCATAAGCTTTCTAATTAAATTAAGCTTTGCTGTGTGTGAAGAAAGAAGGGAATATTTTATTCTAACTTTATGTAGATGAAGAAACACAGTAGTCACTTGCTCAAACAAGCTGATGAAAATGTATTGCCTCTGACTAACAGCCTGTGTTCCAAGCATGAGAACATTACACAGGATAAATCTTTCACCATATAATGTAATTGATCAAATAATATACAAACCCCTAAAAAACAGGCCATGAAATACTTGGTGCAGGACACAAGAGAAGCACTCTCTTCACTATCATACAACTACTACAAATTAAAAATTATCATCTAATGATTGTAACTGATTTAGTCATGCAAATTACTTAATGCCATACTGGTGAAAACGTGCAGGCTGGTGTCACCAGCAATTATGCTTTTATGAACTGGCACAGTTCATGGGGAACAAGACTTAAGCTGATGCCCATTACTTTAACAAAGTGCCCCTAAACCAATTTCTAGATTGGGAAGACAGGAAAGCAAGGACGAGAACAATTCAGATTCCATTACAATTCAAGCTTGCATTTTTATGCTGAAACGTAACATTCTGATACTTGGATAGATGATTATAAGAAACTGAATTAGAGTTACTAGCATTTGCACATGAACATATAAGATAGAAACTAGTGGGAGCTGGCCAGAACATAATCACAGTTGCAAATGTTGTTCTCTCAGTCTGAGGAAGGGAAAAAGCACTACACTTTATGGAAAGAGTCACCAGAAGTACAAGAGGACCAAAAAAAAAGAAAAAAAGCATGTTCATTCAGAGAAGAATGTAATGTGCAACTCCATATTTAAGTAAGTTCATCTCTTCCTGTAAAGAAAAATTCAGCACAAATATAGGGAAGAGCATACATACTTCCTACCCCTGAAAGCCTAACAAATTTCCACAAAGATAACTGCTTTTCCTGTAAACTTGTCTCGTGTCTACTCAAGAGCAGAGAACAAGACAATGGAGAAAAAGCATTAATGAAAAAAATACATTTTTCTTGCCAACATTCTTCTCCACATATCTGAACTTCAGAGCTTGTTCACAATATATTTATTTCTGGTTGAGAACCAGAATGTTTGCCATGCTGTCTAGCATTGCACAGCACTAAACTATTCTATGTAAAGGCAGAAATCCACATTTCTCCATAGATGTTTTGTTCAGAAGATATAGGTTGTCTCTGTTTCAACAATCCCTAAACAACATTTTGTGGCATAAGCTTTTTGTAGTCATCCAGAAGAGAAAGCCAGCATGACTCCAATTTCATTTTATAGTATGAACAATTTTTTTTATGAATAATTGCCACCATTGCTTTTGTGCTGCTCTTGGGCCTACTCAAGTTTTAAGTTTACAGGAAAAGGTTTCACAAATATGATGAAAAGTACTGCTTAAAATTATTCCACAGATGGGCAGTGACCGAAGAAAATATCCATCTCCTAAGGGATTATTTGTTCATGGCAAAATTAAAATAAAAAGAAATAGGAACAGATCAGGGATAAAAAAAATTTTCTCTGCTTTTAAAGATAACCTTGTTTGATTTTTTTAAAAGGTACATAATACATGACCTGTATATGAATTTTTCTAAGCAGGATACTACAGTAGCATGACCTTAGATCAAAGCTCACAAGTTATTTAAGTCTAAGGAATATAACTGAAAACTGCATTCTTTAGGTGTGGACACACATACCTACACATACCCCACATACACACTTAGTTGAACTATTTTCAATCAAATTTGTAAACTGCCCACAAGTCAACAAGTTTGAAAAATTGAGCTTATCGTTTTTCAGGTGTAATATTCCAAACGAAAGAGGAAAAAGAAAAAACAACATAAAAGTTAAGGACAACTGTAAACCATTTATTCAGCAGTTGGAGGTGAGGAAAAAAGTAAAAAGAAAGAGCACAGTAGCTTGAAAGTTGCATTTCAATCCATTACCTAATTACCAGAAACACAAACTAAGAAATCAATACTGTTCATATACATTCATGAATGATGGCTTCCACCTGGCAGCTCCTAAGAGCAAATATCTGCTCTATTTTACTTGCTCCCACTTCCAATGAACAAGCAATGAAAACCTTGGACATGTTTATTTAATACTATGGCTGTAACAATCCAACAGAATACGCAAAAATTCAACACCAAAGCTGACTAAAGCAATTTTTCCTTTGCCACACACAGGCACAGTTGCACAGGATTAGGGTCATTTATATGGAAAAAGTTAAACTGAAAAAGAAAAAAAAAAAAGAAAAGTAGTAGTCTTCAAGGGGGAAAAAAACCTCAAACCATAATACACTACTGAAACTGCATTATTTACCCAAGAGAAAATCTCTCAGATTTACTGTACTTACCTGTATAAATGCAACTTTCTCTAGCCTACAGAAGGTGCATCTAAAAGCTCTCCAGTTTCTTCTGTCAGCTGGGACAACAAAAGATACTATTTTTCTTAGGAATTTGGACTGTATATATCTTTAGATGAACAGTGTTACAAAACCACTACTGTTAAAGCATCTTCTAAACAAATTAATAGGACAAAGAAGAATGAAAAGAGAGAATTTTAAAGTATCAGATTCTTAACTATTATGAAAACCTGAAAACAACAGCCCAACAACTATCCACACAGGGGTATATATGCCTGCCTGCCTCAAGAAATGCCTGCTTTTGCCTAATGCTCAAAATCATTAGCACAACCTTCCACGTGTTCCATCACATCAAATTCCACCAGACTACTTCGTAACACAATGTAATTATTTCAAACTCTTTCCAAATCCTTACAATTTTCTGGTGTTAGACCAATGTGATCCTTGATTCTTTCAGTAACTTCTGGGGATTTGGCCTCTTTCAGCATCCCAACTAGGATTGGAGCTCAAGCTTAACATACCAAAATCTCATTACTGCTTAAAACCAGACAGCTTTAAAATTCATCTCTTACTCCTGTAATAACCAGGACAGAATGACACTGTGAAAAAGGGCTAAAAAACTCCACTGAATAGTTCTGCAACTTGGAAAGATCAGGAATCAAGCTTCTTGAAAAGGTAGTTTAACTTGTATCTCTGTTACATGACGGAGAGTGCTGAGCATGATACATGGTCAAATTCCCATGCATTAAAATAATTCTGTGTTGTATTTTTAAGATTTGGGGTTATCCTGGGAACACTAGGAGCACAGCACTAGAGGCAGGTAAGCAAAACTAAAGAACCAGATCACTAACCTGTTGGTGAGAATTCACTAAGATCTAAAAAATATTTGCTCTTTCTAGCAGAACACATGCAGGCTAAAATGTCTATATGTACACTTATACAATATTGTCCTTCATTAGTTCATAAATAAAACATAGGTTCCATATTCCATGTGCTCATTTAATTTATCCTTATGGTCTCTTTTCTGTGTGATTAAATTAAATTGATATTCTAATTAATAATAATTACAAATGCAAAAACAGAAAGTGCAATTGTTCCCTGGTAGTCAAGCCTTTCCACAGGAAGGCCAAGTCCTGAATGTTTAGACAGAAACTTAAAATGTTTACATGACCAAGTCAAGTTTTTGCAGTTCCTGTCAATGAAAAAGATTCATCCTGAGTTTACAAGATTTATCCCACTGTGTAACTGGCACTTAGACAATAGACTCATTCAGCTGTGTTTAGTCCTGTGAGTCACTGAGCCCAAAAAGGGAGTCGGGGATGCCGCATTGCTTTAGTTCACATGCTAGTTAAAAAAAAAAAAGCTAGGTGTAACACCTCCAATGTTTAGGAGAAAATGGTGAGTAGAGAAATACATGGTCATAGAGGAGAGTTCACTAGGACAGCAGTGGTGAGGGAAGGGAAGCATAAACACCAACTATTTGGTAGTACTCAGGATTACACATAATTGTTAAAAAATACAGATATTCAGTATAACAATCACATAGTAAGTCAGAATCTAACTCAAACCTTTTGGAGACTTTTTCATTTTAGTAAGAACTCCTGAAGGGAAAAATTATTTACTATCACTTGGCATAGTATCACAATTTATTAGGCATTTTAAAGGTTATTATAAAGTGCCACACCTCTCAAACAATGTTTACCATTTGAGACAACTAATTCCTGAGAACATCCTCAGGAAAATAACTGTCCAATGCTCCCTAGATCAGAGTGCTAGTTTTAATTCTTTCAAAGGACTCTGCTAACAAGAAAACTAAATTTTACTTGAAAATAACAGTTACATTTATGAGACAACTGTCTGAAACAAGTGAGACAATTCTCAGTAACTAGAAAAGGCTGATAAGAGACCCAGACCTTCCAGAATGTGACACACAGGCTGTATCCATATCAGCAATTCATTTAGCAGTACAAGCAGATTTGTTACTTGAAACAGTTATGCTTAAGGCTTTTCACACTGCCTCCCAATTATTTCAACTAGATTTAAAGCCTTACAAGCACCCAATACATATTTCAAGTGACTTCAGCTGAGAGGACCTGACACTCGTATTACTTGCAAGTAGATCATAATCAATAAACAAATAGCATGCAAAGATTTGTGCCAGATAAATCTCCTCTTAACTAAAACTGCACTATGTTTCCTTATCCAAACAAAGACAAGTTGTGAAAAATCTCCACAGCTACTTTTGGGGAAAATATAGCTTTCTAAAAATTCTTACAAATCCCACTAAAACACAGCAACAACCCCCTAACAAAATGAAGTAGGAATAAGCAAATGTAAAACCCTATCTTATTGACCATGGCAGACATTTTCCTGTGTTGAGATCTCCAAGAGATAGGGCACAGCTTTACACTTGGACTGTAAAGCTCATTTCTAAGGGAAGAGCTCTCTCCATTCTCTCTCTACTGGCTGGAATCAAATATTAACAATGTGGTTTGTTCCTACATTTTCTCTCAGTTTTTCAGGTTCTTTGGCATAAATAAAATTTAGCTATTTTTCAGAAATGTTGAGCCTGTGTATAAGGGCAACTTCAAGACATAATTTTTTTGTCTTATTTGTACAAAACTCAGTCTATCTTCAAGGTTCCAGGATGTCTTCTGACACAGCATAAATGTATTTTGACAATGAAAAGTGGAATCCTTGAGGACCATTTTAGAGCTATGGAATCATCGGCAACAAGGGGATTTAAAGATTCCTTAGTGTTAAACAGATCATATTTATAGTGGAAGACAGTCTACTATGTAACTATTAAATTGAAGACTTCACTCACTTTTAGGAGTAATTTACCACATGGTCGTCAAGCACTGTCATTGCAGCTGTCAAATTTTTTTTATGACTGGGCAATTAGCACCATTTCCAAGATATGGGTGTGAACCACACAGTTCCCCTATTAAAATCATGTGGCTTTACAGTATATCAAATAAAACAGGTATGAATGAATTACTAATAGTGAAATCAGCCACCCACAAACAAAACCACCAGTGAAAGAACAGAAGATGATGTCCTAATAGTTCAATCATATCTACCTTTACTCCTGCTGTTAATAGAGAAAGGAATACGAAGGGTGAAATCTGTGAAAAGTCCTTCAGTTTCAGGAGGACTAAAGCAGGCCTCTCCAATGACAGCCCATATCTTGGTGACTGTGTTGTGCACAATATGAACTGCTTGGAAGGGATACCAGAAGATGACAAGGAAGAAAAATTATCTCAGCAGGTTTTAAAGGGCAACAGGTCTGAGAAAGAAACTGAAGAGCAACTCTAGCTGTCGATAAAGTGGAGTAATTGAGCTGCTAAAAGGTCTGGATGCAAAAAATCATTTATCCAAAACTTATCCTTGAATTCAGTAAGCTGAACACTCACAAACCCTAGTCTTGGCTGTCGTTCAAGTGTAATAGATGGATTAACATCTGACACATATAGAATAAGACACCACTTCTGCCAATACCCCTGGATTTGCACCATCCTGTACCAACGATATGCATTAAAATCTTTGCATGTAAAGCTTCACACACCTCTCCCAGAAGCTATGCCAACTCCCAAGTTCACTTGTGTGACTTTCTGCTTTTACAAACTTATTTTGATTACCAGGTAGCTCTTTGAATTTTCACCTTTTGAAACAAGTATTTCTGTGACTTCAAATCTGAACCTTTTGAAAGTTTGTTATCTTGAACCTTTTGCTCACTTTTCACTTCATTTATCTAATGTATGTCATATCATCTCTACAGATCACATTTGCACAGTTTGTAAAGTTCTCCCCTCTTTCAAAGAAGCTTAATTAACAAATCCTGAAAAATCCTGGGATCCTCATACAAAAGTTATTTTGTGGCTGCCCCATAATGAATTCTTGAAGTTGAGATGAGCAGAGGAGGCAGAGGAGAAATAAAATATTGCTGAGATTAAGCATTGTGCATTACAGATACGAACACTCCTAAATCCTCACTCATACAAACATTTATGTGTTTGTCTTGAAGCCTCATTAAGTAGCAAACACACCTGTGAAAATCTTTTATTAGAGTAGATGAAATCACTTCTCATCTTGAGAAGTTCAGAAACATTGTCCAAAATAAGTGGGAAGAGATGACACCAGTCCTGAAATACAAGAACATAATTTGTTGTTTCTAGCTACAGTAGATTCAATCATACCACAACAATATACATGATAATTCTTGATTGCATTGCTCAGAGTTTTCAGTAAATTCAAATGTGATTTGTCAAGAGACAAAAATTGAAGAAAATATTGGCTCTTTAACGTGGTTGAAGTATATCCCAAAATATTTCTAACTGATTGTTGTCTTTTTTTGCCTTTTTTTTTTTTGACAAAAATATTTTGCCCATTTATAATTACATACCCTAGACTGTGGGAAGTCAACTTCAAAATGAAATCTGGGTTTATTTGTATATTTGCTTTCTGCTTTTCATGAAGTGGAAATTTTTCAACCAAGATTGATTTTTCCCTTATTAAAGAACAGCTTGCTAACTCTTCAGTGTTGGTGCGTCACATCTGGCTGGAGAGGAGAAAATGTTGTCTTTCTAACGGGAATAACTTTATTTTAAATACAAGAAGGGGGTGTTAAAAGTTCTGTCCCTTCCTTTCCCCATATTTCAGTTTTAATACCATGTTTAAGGTCAACCTTAGTAAAAGCTGGCTTTAGGAAGCCTGAATTTGGCACCTATACCAGTTAGGCAAAATCTCTGATTTCTCTGAATTATCCTAAGCTGTATTTTTATCCCAAATAAGCCCTGAGAAAAGGCCCTACACACCATATAAGACATAGGATCCCCAAGCCACTAGCTCTATCAGCTGTTTTGTTAAAATTATACCAATTTAATAAATTCCCTGTTTCTTGAGAGCTTAATTTTTTTTTTCTTTTCATGCCTTGTTTGTTAGACTTTAAATATCTGGCTTTTCTTTCTATTCTACCACATGAAGTAATCAGCTGACTTGAAAATGCCAAGTTTTCCAGTGTGCCTTCTCCAGAGGATAATATAAATGTCCACCGTGGAAGAAACAGATTTTCCATATTTGGGGCTCTATGACATTTTCCCAAACATTCACACAATATTATTTTAATATGCACTTACAATGCATCCTACACATGTTCATTTAGATTCAGATTTTTTATTTTACCTTTCTTATCCCACAAGAAGCTTGGTGTTTACTTCTAAAAACATCTCACAAGTAAACAATGTAATAAAGAACTCTTTCAATAATGTTTTATTCTGATGCATTAAACAGGAACAATCACTAAATATCTAGAGTAAATTAGGGATCTTTCTTCTGCATGCACACATTTTTCTAAAATTTCTGCCCCTCAAGGAAACGCTACATTGAAAAGAAGAAACTGTTACAGCCAGACAGGGATTTTCAAGGTACAATCCTTTTCCCAGGATCCCACTGCATTTTTAACTAATTCCATATGCTTTACTGCCAGCAGACCGAGCATCTCCCCAGCAAAAGCAATCTATGCTGCCCTGCCACTTAGGCATGAGGAGCACCAGTGCTATCAAGGCTTGTCATCTTGCCTATTAGCTTGATGTCTTTATTCACAGGCCATCTGCACCACTGAGAGATACCAAGGCAGCTAATGTCAATATGAACAAATTCCTCTTCTTTTACAAGAAATGTCAAACATAGGACAGAGCAAGAATGACCCCAGGAATACCAACAGATGTTAGCTACAAGGCTTTAAAAGGAAAAAAAAAAAAATCAATCTTTCCTACTGGGACTAATTAAGATGAAACGAAGAGCAAAAGTAAGAAAAAAAAATCACATCACATTATCAGGAGCTTCATACATACTTTCTAAACTCGTTATTGGCATATTGCCCCATGGTCTTTGAAAAACTGGTAAAAAAGCAGTTGGGTAGCTGGCACAGTATTAGAAAGATTCTCTATGTAATTCTCACAGTCATCAGCTGAATTACATAACAGATCATGACAAGAAAAATTATATATAATTATTAGCAAAGTACTGTTTCAAGTAGAAATGAAGCACTGCAGAATTTACACTATAAATGCATACATTAAAAAGAATTCCTAATATGATGAAATCCAGACATGGTACAGTACTTGGGCTTTCAGAAATGCACAAAGTGACATTTTTAGATTTACCTGTAACAAAAAGATGACCCCTCTACCATGAATAAAACACCAGAGTACAAAATTTAATGGCCATTTCTGTGCCCATGTTCATAGGCTGACAATGAGCATCACTCCTTAACTTGGCAAAGAACAGAGGGACAAAACCATTGTCATGGCAAGAGAGACTGTGTGGATCATTATCGTATATTTTAAAGATGACAGGTGAGAGGAGATGCATTAAAAGTATCTCCATGTCATCTTTCACAGCAGGAGCTCAGCTAGAACTCAGGTCTGTGATTAACAGAGAGCCCAAGCATTTCAGCTCCGTGACTATGCTGTCCCTGCAAGCTACAATATGATGGAAACTCATTTTCAACTCATTTTCAGTTCATATTCCATCTTGGGAAAGAAGGATATGGTTGTAAAGAACAGCTGAGCTCTCCCATGGCCATGCAGCAGTGGCAAGATAGACCTATCCATATCTTGGAGGCTGCTGACCATGTACACAGATTTTCAAAAACTGTGCCTCCATGTGTTTGAAAAAATGTACAGACAGGGCTAAACCAGAAAAGCTCTATCCTGCATACACAAATTCTCACTGTCCAGTCCACTCAAATAAGTATTCTGCTTGCACAGTTTCAGGTAGTCAGCAATGAAATCAGCTTTTCTGAAGGAGCAGAGGGGCACATTAAGTTCACTGCAGGGTTAGCTATGCCACTGAGGAGTGGGATACTTCTCCCTCCTCCCATTCCTAGCATTGGCAGTAAATGTCTCAAAAGAAAACCAGAAAGGCCCTGACACAATTCATTCACTGGCAGGAGCAGTTCTCTACAAGGCTCAATACAGGTCTGGAGACAAATATCACTGTACAAGTTATATTCACAACATGGACAGCCTTTCATGTCCAATGCTATATTCAAAAATTTTAGTGAACATTTTGTAGACATATAAGTTTATTTTCATTTTATTACAGCAGCCTATCACATTTTGTCTGGATGATGATGTTGATATCCATTCCATTGCAGGTGCTCTTCCACAGCAATGTTTAACCAGTCTTGGAGTCATATGCCTTAATTACAATTAATTCACAAGCTCCTTGTACACTGTAAACAATTGCAACTCTCTGTGGAAAAGGGCATTAAGCTTTCATTAGTGTTACTGATATCAACAGAAACACACCTGAGCATATTACAAAATACAACAGATGCACCTTCCTACTACTAAGGTTCATTAGGGTAATTCTAAATTCAGGTAGAGTGCCTCAGGTACTGGAACAAATGACATAAATTGCTAATGTGATCACACTGGAATATTCCACCATGATACTGCTTTTCTACTTTTTGGATTAGCAGAGTGCCTCTAAAATTAACATGCCCCTTCATTAACTACCCTTCAACAGCAAAATTCTGTTCCTTTTTCTTGCTTTGATTTCCCCCAAGGGTTACACAGAGGGTTAAGAAGTCAATCTTATCTCCTCTTGTATCAGACAAGCACCTCATATCCAGCCTTCCTTTCTGCTTTACTGATCAAACTATAGGAAAGTATCTACAATGGCAAGAGTTTGAAAAATTGATAGCAAAGTTTGAAACAAACAATAGCTAGGCAAACTATTTACAAGAGAAGTTTGTCACAATTTATCAACCTCTATCACTTCTGTTGGAACCAAGTAAGAGATAGCGCTTGAAATTGCTATTAAAATCTTTACGCTGCAACAGATTTGTGCTTTTGTGGATTTTTTTAAACAAAAATAGAAGATAACTAGTAGAATTGGACTTCAAAATCTGTAGTGTTAAAGTGAGAGATTTTGGTTCACTCCCTCTGCAGCTTCTAGGGCTTATTACTTATATTCCATTTGCCACTCTGTGACCATGCACACAGAGGAGCTTTCCCATCTCCAGTCACTGGTCCACTGAAGTGTGTCTGTTTCTTCTATTCATTCTATATTGGGAAAACCACTCTGAAAAATGACCTTTTGCCTAGCCAATAAAGATTCAGAGAGTGTAAATTATAGCATATGGCAGTTGATTTGCTCAAGGGAGCATGGCATTTACCATACCCAAAGCTGGATCTGACAGTTTAAATAGTGGCAAAGAACAAAAAAATTAGTCTTAGAACCACAGAAATGAGAGCCTTTATTCAGAACGGCTCCCTTTAAAATGGTGAAAATGCAAACTAAAGTTCAACTAAATGCAAAGTCTAATGTTGGAGCACAATGACTTAACTAGGGCTGGTTCTTTTCCTCCTGTAAATGGAAAAGAAGCCATTCTTCTCAAAGATGCATAAAACTGAGAAAAAAAAATTCACATGCAAAAGAAAATTGACTTTTTGTAAATAAACTGAGGAAGATACTATGCATATGCTAAAAGAGAAGCTGAAAAGAGCAACGTTATAAATGGCTAAAAATGGTACCAAACACCAATAGCGACGGTATAACAGCAGTAAGATTTGCACAGAAGCAGCTCCTTCATTTGGCAAAGGGGGAAATCCTATTCTCTGGTTTCACTTTTGGTTTTGTTTTAAAAATCAACTGCATGCAGGGGGAATTCCAGAAGGATCCTGGTGCTAACATTCTCTTCTCTGCCTGTGTAGTACTACAAAGATATTTTATACCATTCCTATGATTAAATGGAAAGGTCTATTTATCTGTTTAAAGAAAGACGATACTTTAGCAATCCTCTTGCTAATTCTGTGCTGTGTGATGTTGAAGGTGGAGCGTGTCAGGATACTTAAGCTGGGGATTTGAACCTATGACCTAAGAGGTGAAAGTACTCTGGAAGATATAAAATACCTTACTAGATAACCACCACCTAATAAAAACGAATGAGGATTTTTATAAACCATTTTAACTTCCAAGATTGTCTTGCCCTAAATGGAGCAGTATTGATGAGAATGAGATAGATTATATATACTGGCACAGGAAAATGCTGTACTAAAGCATCAACTCTATCAAGCCTTATCTGTGCTGAAGCAAAGAATCTTCCCCTCTTGCCATAAAACACAGTGTGTGGTATTTTATCTAGTCCATACACACACACGCTAGATCTACAGTCTCCTCCAGCATATCAGAAAGTGTAAACCAGTGGCGATAATATGACGTGTTGTGCATTTTACCAACCCAACTTGGCAATGCTATAATTCTTCAATAACTATGGAACATCTGCAGTTTTTTGATACTTACTATGTTTCATTCCCATGATGCTCTCGGTGTCTGTTCAGAGTACAGAAAGGTCAACCAGCCCATCTGGAATCCTCCCCATTCATCCATTCTCGCGTGCTGCCTCTTTTGCAAAAGGAGTTTCTGCAGAATTTGTCACTTCCACCTGTTCTGACAGGTTATCCCTGCCTGACCTGGAGATAGCCCGTGGGGACATTAATCATACAACAGTCTGAGCTGTGAAAGAAACAAGGCTTGGCTGGATACTGTTACAGTCTCTGTCACCTACTAATCATGTCCTGTGACACAGAGGGGTTTAATCAGATGGTCAGGTTTCTCATTAATCATTGTGGCCTCACAATGAAACCCTTCTCAGGGAGATTAAAGTTTAGACTATCTTCTCCACCCTTGTTCCTGTCCAAATGCCTAAATTTAGCTCAATTCCCAAGGACAATAATTTAGGCTCAACTCATATTTCCTACTTTCCAAAGGCTGAATTTTAAGTTTCTTATTGTGACTTAGCATGTGAACCTTTCCAATGAGAAAAAAAAAGCATAAATACTTGCAAAGAGAGAGAGAGAAAAATAAATATATCAAGAAAGTATACTAAGAAAATTCACAGAATGCATATAGAAAGGAAGACATATAATGATATCTGACCCACTGTAATAACATAAAGGCAGCATTTATTTGTAATTAATCAACATGAATCTATAAGGCTCAATTGTAAAAAAATAATCCATTGTAACAGATATTTGCTACAAGGAACTTCTGTCCTGTTATACTCAATGTTCTGTTTTCCACGACAGCCAAATTAAGTAACTTCAGGAAGCAAAGAAGATATAAAGGTAATAATCAAGTGATTCTCAAACCAGAAACAGCTATATCAAAATCAAAACAAGACATTAATTTGCTTATGTACTTTAATCCTGATATTGTTTCGAATTTCCTAAATTTCAAAAGCCAAACAAGCTCCAACACGGATTCTGCTGTCTTGGCAAGTTGGCTTTGCACTTCCTCCCCATGTTTACTTTCCCTGCACCATACAATTACGGGAAACACGTACAATTTTGCCTTCTAAATCATGAAACACACATACTTTATCAACATCTAAATCACCTCTCATCTTGGTTGGGGTTGGGGGTGGAGCAGGAGTGTGTCAGCAGGAGAAGACAGACAGGATGGGAAAAGGAGCAACAGCCACCACATGATTAACACTGTCTCCTACCTGCCTGAACTTGACCCAGCAGTTTATTGCAACAAAGTCAGCAAAGAAACACTCAGTTCAAGGGTTACTTAAAGGCAAGTGCTTACCAGGTTCCCCAACAATACACATCATCTGAAAGCTACCACAAAGGACCTACAACGCTGTCTGACTGAACTTCACAATGCCGAGCTGAGGCCTGGGGTTTTTGTTGTGTTTGTTTCTATTCAGTGATCCTCCAATGCTAGCCTAGAAATGACAGTAGGTGGAAACGCTATCTTTCATTACACAAAGTATAAATAGTGTAATCTATCAGCACTGTCAATCAAGATGATTGATTACAGGCTGTCATAGAGAAGAGTGACATATTAGAAAAGTTTTGTTAACAATGCCTATTGCTAGTCAGCCTGCCACAGAAGCTGGTGATTAATGTGTTGTCAGCCTGTAATCCCACACCCCTGGCTAATGAGGCAGGAATTTATCATCTTTACAGAGTGGCAGATGTCAGAAGGAAAGGAATCCAAGTGCTGGAAACAATATACTTTTTCTTACCACGCCTGACAAGTCTGACAGGCCTAAAAAACCACAAAGAAGCTTTGTGTAAGCACAAACTTAAAATGAAGAACTTTCATTTGGCATCTTTGCTTTAAATAGTGCTGCAAATCAGCCTCTATCCCTCAAAAAGGGCACAATAAAAAGCTCTATGAACTCTGAACCCATCCTTGACAACTAGGAAATCTCAGGAAAGGTTTCCATGGAAGATAAACAGAGAGCTTTCTCTATGAAGCAGCAAGTAACTTTTAACTTTACCTGGGAACTTGTAAACTACTGCAGGAAAAGAATTCTCCTGATCGGACTGCAGAATGCACCCCTGCTTCAATGCTTTATCAATTAAAGTTTTAGGAAGTAGCTTGCCTGAATGTCCAAACCAGGTTTGCATTACAGATTCACATTGGGGCAGAGGAACAAATGACAGAGAACTGTGAAAATTTTGAAAGCTCTTCCTGGAGGAAAATAACGTGTGACACAAGCATCTGCACTGAGAGGCAGCTCTAGTACTTTGCACTCAAAATAGTTTTACATCTGACTGAAATATGCTCAAATTTGATAACTCTTTCCTCAGAGTATTTGAGAGATATTTGAAAGATTCTCTTTGAGTACTGGAAAGCCACACAGACATGTTATGCTTTTGATATAGCTACGTTACAGAAAATCTGCAATATTGGTGGTCTACTTAAGTTTGCTCCTCCAAAATTATAGTGTTTGAAATTCAGGTTTAAAGCAATGATTTCTCTTTTGCCTTCAAGCCAACTGTTTAAGAAAGTCTCATTTTTGCCTTCACTGCTGTAAAGACTATAAATTATCACAAATAAGGGAAATATAAGGGAAAACGATCTGTTTAGTAAAAAAATGTAAAAAAAAAAAATCAATGTCAGCAAATCTCAGGCAGCTCGTACCACTACTGGCTGCCATTGTCAAAAATCAACAGCTCTTCAATTAGATGTATTAAGAAGTTAAATCTTCTGGTTCTGAAATTTCCAATAGGCTGCAAAAGGGCCGTATTTTTTCTAAAGATTATGTGCACCCTAGGCTTCTGTCAGTCAGTAAGGAAAGAGGGCAAATTATCTGTCTTAAGTTTTGACTATTGTAATCCTTTTTCAAATACAGATACCTCCACTAATGCAGAAAAATGCAACATACAAAAAAAAAAGTTATAAAGAGAGACAGCAATCAGGGAATAAAAGCACTGCTTTCTGTCAACAGTACCCTTGGGCTAAAAACACAGAAAAACATTGAGAAATTTAATCTCCAAAAGGCAGCATTCTGGAGTTAAGACTTATTTAAGGTTTATGAGAACTGGAACTTCCCATGCTAGTCAGTGAAAGAGAGGTTTACTGGCCTATAATCTGTGCACTCAGGAGGAGACCAAATCAAAAACAAATAGCAATGCTGTGAAAACCAGACCCTTTTTTGCCAACAATGGGATTCAGTGACAAGTTATGACCTCTGTGGAAGGCAAAACGTCCCTGACAGCTACCCCAGTGTCAACAATGGAGCTGCATTCTCTCTTCCATTTAAACCAAAGCTCTCTCCAGAGAATCTACACACAAGTGGTAGTTGGAACTGCAAAACAAGTACAGCTGCATGCAATTTGACCTATAAATGAGGACACAAAAACTGACTTTGAGCCCACACAGTTCTGCATGCTTCAATACATACTAGTTAGCCATTTCAACTGCTGATAAACTGGAGGCCCCGTGCCCCAGTTAGGCACAGGTTTGCAGATAAATGACTCATTAACTAATAATGGAACTGTAATGGTGAGTTTTAACGTTGCTTTGAGGGAAAGTGAATTTATGTTCCCTTTCCTGCTTTGAAAAATCCTGGCAAATTCAGTGCAAATATTTTACATCATATTAGTCTGAGAGTACTGATGCCTCAGACATTCGAGTGGTTGAGCTCTCCTTCCTCCTCATACCAGAAGCAACAAACTTCATCAGGTTTCCACTTTGCAGCCCCTTCTCAACCTCCCAAGTTCATGAGAAAATACATCTCCTGAATCTGCATAATTCAAAATGTAATTAAATGTTCCAGTTTTAGCTGCAAATCCTATTTCTTGCAGAGATTAGATTAGACTCATTACTGGTATGTACTGACCTTTAATCCCCTTGGCAGCCCCTTGGTGAACTGTGATGCTGTACAGACTCCTTTGGAAAGAGCCCACTGTTCAATGCCCCATGGTTTTGGACTATCCTCTTTTGAATCAGGTTGATATGAAGAATTCTTCCTCAATTCCACAACAATATCCAAGTTTCACTTGGATCAATCCATCTCAATTTCTGGAAAAGCTGTCATTCAGACAACCAGGAAATCAGGACAAGGTTAACTTTTGAAAACACCAACAGAACTATTTACAATATGCCATGCTAGTGTCCTAGGTTAGGGCCATAATGCTTCATGGGACTTGGCCAAAAGCCTGTAATTGTTGGCAATCTTGCTCAAAAAATTATACACATTTAAAAAATCAAAAATTTGGATTAGTTCTAGGCCTACATGCAAATTTCAGCTTCTCCCACGGTCAACACATTAAATGTTAAATTTGTTTGGAAAGGAATGACCACTTCAGTTTCTATACAGCTCCTTGCTCCTATACAGCATATTGATTTATCCAAAAACACTCTTTAGTGATGCTACAACTGTAGGTGCCTCCTCACATTGAAGGTATGCCTTTTTCAAAGTAAAATTACACTGCTTTTTGCTGTCCCTGAAAAACATGGCTACGAGTAAGTTTATTTCCACTCTTCTAGCCATCACCTGCACTAATTATCTCTTCACTTAAGCAGTTAATTCCAATAGCACCTATGAGAGCTCTGGCATTGAAGCAATTTCAACCAGTGAAAAAGAATGTATCTATGTTTTTGTGTCTTAACAAAGACACAAAATAGATTGGTCTGTCTCTAGAATACAGACCAATTAAAGGAATTAAAACACATTTATGAGCTTGCTTTGTGGACTTGGATCTAATAAATCATAACTCTTCATAGAGTTACAGTTGAGTTCTCCCTTGCATTGAGTTATACCAACTCTATGAGAGCGGGAGCATAATGTTTTTTTTTTCTGAAGCTATGCTATTATTTTGGTCAAAGATTGTTTACAATTAACAAATTTAATTTACCAAACTTTAACATGTTTGCACAACATATAAATTATATGTAATTTGTATGGGAAGCGTGACTTTTAAATGAACTTTCTCTAGTCTAAACTCTCTGGTTCCTAGCCTCTAGTTCTAGATTCTTGTACTGCATCAAAAAGCTTGTTGCTGGTGTAAATCATGTACTCCAAAAAGGTTTTCCATAAAGTAAATAATGACCATAATTTCAAATTGTTCGTTAGCACCTTCAAACACGCTACATCTATCAAATACTGATTTGACTTTCTTGCCAGGTGCAGCACTTTGTCCAGGAAGTAGCAATCTCCAAATTAAGGTTAGGGAAAGCAATTCCTTAATGCTGCTATTTCCATGTAAGTTTATTTTAGTAGGTTTGATAAATGGAATTTAAATTTGGATTTCATCATCCTAAAGCATCAGAGATTGATTGTAAAATAACCCTTAATAAATCCAAACTGACTCCTATAAGCTGATATACTTATTATGGCCCACTGCAATCATATCCATACTGTCAAATAGACTGGGTTGAGCATTGTTTTTTTTTTAATTTTGAAACACCACATCTCTCTAATAAATATGAAGCCAAACTATGCCAGACTTTCATGGGGTTTCAGCACCTGTTGAGCATTCTCAGATTTTGCTGATTTTTCTGGGAACCAACAATGCCTAGTGCTTAGACAACTTTAGGCACAAGATACCAAGTGGGCTTTAACAAGGCCTCTAAAATCTTGGATTATCAAAGGTCTGCTGAGTCCGCACTTTTGGGGATAAATGCTGAAAGAAATGAACCTTTGGAGCACCTGGAAGAACACACTGCAAGATGGAATCTTTAAGTACTATCCGTAATTCCTCTAAACTACTGCCAGGAAGCCACACCTATTAACACTAGTCCTCTTCTGTCATCATACAGCTTTTCTTAAAACATTTTTCCTACTTATAACCTTGCTAGAGGACAAAATTAATTATAATTACCCCAACACCAGCAGAAGTTGTTTGGATTTATTAAGATCTACATTCATACAGATATGGGGACACAAGCAGGACAAGCCTTCTAATAACTTCTCAAGCAGATAGAAACATGACTCCCTCTGACTTAGAATGGGTATTAAGAAAACAGAGCTAGATTTCTAAGGCTACCAAGATAACTCTTAAAATCTGCCTTAACACTGCTGTAAAGCCAGACCTAACCATTGTAATGAAAGGCAGTCCCTGCTATATTAGAATTAAGACCAGTATTTCACTGTTGCTCAGCTCTGCGTTTCTGTCTTCAGTGTGAGCTGAGAGGACATTCCAGACTGATTTAGAAGTTTAAACTTGCCTATGCTTCCAAGTATCAACGGCTCTGTAGATTCTGATTTGCCAAAACTGGATGTGAATCTTTTAATTGAACAGTGTTTTGAAACCTACCTTTTGGGGAAGAAAAGCAAAAAATCAGGAATTTTGGAGGCAACTTCAGTAATTTCTTTCAATTTTTTTCTCCTCTAGATTTCTCAAAAGCTTATTCATCTGTAGTTTTGTTGCAATTTGCATGCTTATTCCTCTGATATTTCTATTTAATAAAAATGATCCTTTCCCTAATTGTATCTCATTTTGTAGTTGTATTCTACATGACTATCATTCAGTATTAATAAAAAGTAAATTCAAATGTAGCTGGTTCACTTTTGCACACAGAACACCAAACTGCAGAAAAGTGGCTATTATTTTTATTTTAGTAAAATTTACAGTAAAACTACAAGCAAAGCCCTATGATAAGAAAAGGCTTTTACTTAAAGTGAATATTTAATATAAGTCCCAAAAAATAGTACATAAAAAAAGTAATCTTATTCTAAGAAACAGTCACATCTCATTCTCTTCTGAAACTATGAATGCTGTTTTTAAGTCCAGCTAAAAGCACCTAAAATAATAAATGCAACCTAAGATTCCTAAAACTTGAAACACAAGTTTAGGCTAAATGAACACTGTATCAATGCTCTGTCCTTGGGGTTCCACAAATACAAGAAGTTCTGTAACTCAGCTTGCACCTCTCTTCAGAAGTTAATTTCTGTGGCCACAGTTTCTTTGGTTCAACCATCTGAGTTGCTGTTTCAGAATAAAGGAAGCCTCAAGGCCCTCTGGATCCTCAAGGCATCAATTAAATATTCCACCAGCTTTCGAAAGCACATGAATATACAACAAAAAAACCCAATTTCCTGAAAATGATGTGGTCATGAAACAACTGGTTTAAAGAATTAATTTAAAACAGTTCAGTTTCAGAATTCATCTGTCATACAAGTACCTGATAATACACATTGATTTCAGCAATACAGAAATATTTCATATGTATGTGTATATTTTTGTGGCAAATTTGCTTTTCAAAAAGCTTTATTCCTCTGCTCATTTTGCTCCAGATCTTCCATGAATTTCTTAAATTTTTTCAAAATGGCCCCAAATTCCACATTGTTAGATCAGAAACAAGCAAATGTGCATGCAAGGGAGGCAAGGCAAACATAGATCTTTCCATGCCAGTTTGTAAAGTCTGACAGGTCTGGACATAAAGAGCCCTTGGAAAGAAGCCGCCAAGAGGGAAAGTCCTTGAAATACTGCAGTCAGAGAGGATAATAAACATAGCATTTATTTTACGTGGCTGAAATCCAACAGATGAAACATGTAAAATAAATACAGGTTATACTAAACACGCCTTCCTAAAAAATGAATGGAATGCACTAGAAATGTGGCATAAAGCTCACATTAAAAATACCAAAGAGGAATTAATTAAGACAAGTAATCTAATCGCTTTTCAGATAACACCTAAATTTATGCCAAGAATCTGGTATGAGGAAGGTAAAAAAAACACAAGAGCAACCATTTTTGCTGCTTTGGTTTTATAATTTTGGTCTCTTTATTAGATCCACTTCACAGGTCCTAAATACTTTTCTGTAAAGATATAATCTGATTAGATACAACTGATCTATCTATCGTATCTACCTATACTTACTCTGAGTTAAGTTTAAGCAATTATCCTACAGCTAGTTAATTTAGAGTGCTATGCCTTTCTAAAAATTGTCGTATGATGGAACCACAGTATCACAGAACGGTTTGTGTTGGAAGGGAACTTAAAGATCATCTCATTCCAACTGCCTGCAGTGGGCAGGACTCCTTCCACTAGACCAGGTTGCTCAGAGATCCATCCAACCTGGCCTTGGACACTCCCAGGGCACTCCCAGGCTTCAGACAAAACAGGGTTTTTTCTAACATATAGAATGATTATGGTTTTATGGTTAGGAGGTAGGAAGTTCATACAAATCTTCTGGTAATAAACATTTTAACAAACTTTTCTATCTTACTTTGCAAAATTTACCATTTCCTTTGTATTTTCCTACAGACTTGAGAAACAGTATAATGTTAATGGTTCTCTGTCTCAGCACTTGTATCTTTTTTATTATATTTCATAGTGCACATTTGTATGTAACATGCACCTGTAAACGCGGATTTTATTTATATCAGATTTTACATTACTTTTGAGCTACTTTCTTCACCATATGTACCATATGATTTTTTGGTTTATAACAGCTGATTCTTGGAGCAATCCTGAAATCACAGGAGTTTTCTCTGCACAAATAAATCATTCAAGTTTTGCATTTATTTTTCAGTAATGTCCTGGGCAAAGATTTGAGGTGGGGAGTGGTGGAGATGTTTCAGCCCAAAATTATTTCTTACTGGCACATATAAAGCTTTTGAACTAGAGACATAAAAGAAATTCTGACAAGCTTAACTGAGTCTATTCTATTCTGTACTAGGTTGGGGGAAGCACATTCCTCCAAAAAACAGTGACGTCCAACTATCTGCAAAGACCTGGCCACCAAGAGTTATTTCTAGCTTAAATAATACTAGACTTTTTTCTGAAGCCAATTGCTACTCTGCAGTCTGGTCTTAATTGGGAAAGTAAATTTAATTATTTTTCTGCTGATATGGAATTCAGACTACTCACATATCCTGCAGAATGAAAGCAGAATATTAACTCTGGAAGTTGTCTCCCATCAAACTTTCACATCTCACCAGCCACACATCACAGCTTATTACAAACCAGCACCAGGTAACACAGACTGCCTATAATGCATATAGTGGGCTTTACTCAAGTGATTTAAAATAAGGTTTATGGGAAATTATTTCCTGTCATAATCATCCTAGAATGAGTCTCCTGATGAACAACTGAGCTTCAACTCAGAAGTATTATCTCCAGATATCTCACCTACTTCACAAAGGGACTGTGAGGTTTGTAAAGCAAACATAGAAGTTCTTACTTCATGGGACAGTTTTACTGTTCCATGGTGTGTGACAGTTTTGATATTTTAATGTTGTTAAATGAAATTATTATTTAAAATATATTCCATAAAATGCAGCTAAATTGCAGAATTTTGAGCCCGAAATGTCAATTCAAATAAAAAACATCCTATATAATGCTGAAATGCTAGTTTCTTTAGCAAAACTCATCCATAATCACTATCAACTCTGAAAGGAATCAGTCATACAATTGCCTGAACAACTAGTGCAGATATCCCATTATGAATTTTTCATGGGAAAAGAAAGTTCACTAAGAAATATTCAAGAAGGCCAACTGACAATTAGTTCTGTATTTATAGCAAATAAGTTTTCAGGCATATCTTGGCACACTATACATTTAAATAATCACTATTTTCAGAAGAAATGTTTTTATCTCTCTTCCCCTTTTCCCCCCAGCATACTTCCTTACAGACCACCACAGATTCTTCCTTATCCAGTGAAATTGCTATGTAACCACTCTAAATACAATATTATTTTACTGAAGGATATGGAATCCAAAATCAAACAATACTTTAAAACAGCTATTATGATTAATTATTTCATCACCTTACACAGAAGAAATAATAACCTGCAATTACTGGTTAATCAAACACAGATAGATTTCCTAGAAACACAAGGAAATTTGTTCTTGGTTACTTTAATGAAACAACCCCATAGAAAAAGGTAGAAAAAAGTAAAGTCAGGGAAATTCTCTGACAAAAGATGAATTTGAAGATAATAAGGAATCTTTGAATCTTAAGAAATTCAATAAAGTTTTTCAAAATTTTCAACAGATAGAGAAGCATGCATCTATGAGGCAAATTTCAAAGGGAAAGTGTTTGATAATATTCTTTCCCATCATTTCACACCATTTGGAGAAGTTTTCTACAAAAGTCAGTCATAAATGCTCCATTCATCTCTTTTGAGAATTTAAATTCTTGTCTTTACAATGGTATAATCTTAATATATTTAAAAAACAAATTAAAAAAAAAGAGAAAAAATAAAAAGAAAAAAATTAGAGAAGCTGAAACTCCCATTATATTCAAGAATCCACACAGGGTGATTGGATATCTATCTATTTACCTCTTGATAAATTATTTGGAATTTATCACCAGATCTCTAATGCACAAGATCTCATTACAACACTCTTCAGAAATCAACATCCATGGATGGGTAAAGTGACACTGGCCATGTAGGAACTGAGTAACTCCTCTCTGCCTCTTTGTACCTGCCCAGTATATCTCAAAAACAGAGACTTCATTTACCTGTCTTCAAATTCCAACAATTTTGACATTTAGAACCAGCAAGCACTGCTTTAACTCCAAAAGAGAATCAAACCTATATTGGGTAATGTAATCAAAACTAACTGATCTCTTTTTACATGCATTAAAAGGCTGTGTTAATATTACACTTGGGGCTATTATAAATGTCTTACATTGCACACATTTTAGGATACATCAAAGTTTTATCACAGTCATTATAAAAATGTCTTGTGAAACTATTTTTACACTAATAAGATGGTCTTCAATTGAATAAATTGTAGTTACAGACTGATTACGAGTGTTACAACTTACATTTAGTTCACAGGTTAGTACAGTGATGGATAACATGCAGGGGAAAAAATTAATTCATGATTCAACTTTACACTTTGTCCCTAACCAGGCTGATTTAAGTCATCAGTAAAAGTTGAAATGTTAAATCTAGTTGGAAGATATAAGGTAATAGACATTCCACTTGCTTCTGAAGTGCACAACCAATAACATACTATTACTTATGCAGATAGGATAACACAATCTCTTAGCCCACACTGCAACATATTTTGTCTCACATTAGCCCGTAAATCACCACCACAGAAGCTATTAACAATCATAAAACCTTTTGAGTTTTACAAGGTGTTCATAATGGGCCATTCCATATGATTTATATGGAAAACATGACTCAGATCTTCAGAGACAACTAATCTGTAGATGTGGGGCTTGTCGTGCAACCTCTTGTTATCTTTGGGATGGTATGTAAAATTTTTATCTTTCTTAATATTAGTCTGACAAATGCAGTGATAAAACACAATACTCAAAGAGTTTCTATTAAAAATGTGTTCACTTTTGATAAGACTTACACAGAAATGCTATATGTAAGTGGAACTGCTAGATAGGATTAAATTCACCCAAAAGTACTTAAAAACAGGCACAAGCAGTTATAATCACCCGGGGACATAGTTCTCCAAGTGACAGGATTTGTTAACTAAAGTGGTATTTATTGAATTACAATAAACAGAAGTCCCTGGCTTCCATGAATGTGTGTTAATGGGTGTGCTTTAATTGTTAAAGTGTTCAGGAAGCATGAGGCTGCTTTAACTGGATTGTGCTAAGAAGGTTTAGTGAGGGCTTTCCTTCTGTGCAGCTGCTCAGTAATGGAAACATTGGCATTATCTTCAAATTTTGTAACTTCTCTGACACCATAAGAGAAATAAATCCAAACTGTTTTACACATCTAGGTTCCTCTAATTCAGTTAATACTCTTTTCTATGCTTCTCTTGGTTTTTTACAACTTTTTCTCTATTATTGCTGCTCAAAGCAACTCATAGGCATGCTGTTTTGAAGAAAAAGGGATAGTGAGCTTACTATTCAGATTTTCCCAGTCACCTTCTCTCCATACTTACAGCCTGTTTTCACTTTTCAAGGGCAAGTGCTGCAGTTCTACTCATTAACAACCACAGTGCAGATCTAAGGTGACAAAAACCCAGCAGATGTCCTCTTTACAAACCAAATTACCGCATTTTAGTCACTCAAAAAATGAGAGAATTAGAGAAATAAAAATTACTTCTCTTTTTTCATCTGGAAGAACTTGGAGTTATGATTATACTGAATCAACTTTAAAAGTGTTCAGAAAAATGAAATTAAGCAAAATAAATTTAAAATCCTACACTTGCTACTTTTACTCCCTGTAATGACCTTAGTTAAGGAACAAATATTAATGAAAAAGAGAAAAAAAAAGCAGTTACAGAAGACAATTCTAAGGGAACTTGTGAGGGTGCATTTTTCTTAGTTTAATGTTGAATTATAAGTTGAAGCTTAATTGTAAAATGGTTCGTTCTCTGTACCCTCTTTGTTACTTGTATTTGGTTCTCCCTACCCTCCCCCAGTTACAGTCTCCTGATTGGTTATTCCCCAAGCCCTCCCCCAAGAGCAGTTACCTGTCAATCTTTAAGTTATGTAACCCCCTGGTCCTGTCCGTCACCCCGCGGCCTCTCCCTGTGTCTGGAAGATTCTAGGAGAGGCGTTGAGTGATTGGGCAGAATCCAGGCTTCCCCCTCCCACTTCCCTGAGATTTGTTACTATATATGTCTCTTATGTTACTAGCCACTCCCTTACTGTACCTCTGTGGTCTCCTGATGAACCCTCCCATAAATCCCACCTCCCTTTATAAGGGCCCGCCTTGAGGGCTGAGGTGTCTCTCCTGAGGCACTGGCCACGAGGTGAGGGCTCCGTCCTGGACCCAATAAACTCTGGTTTTCCTTAACCTCTGGAGAGTCCCTCCTTTCGTCTTCGTGCCATAGTCATGTTAGCACTCCTCGGCTGCCAAGTCCACTGGCTTGCAGCGGTGCCGGGGCTGGCCGAGCTTGGGAACGTGGACACCGCTGCAGGAACTAAAAGAGGAGTCAACTATAGAACTTGTAGTTAGTGGTCCCAGAACTTTCTGCAGAAGGTCCATTTAAAAAAAAAGTCAAATGTATGACATTGAAACAGTCCACGTGACTTATGTTTATAGGGCTGCAACAAGCACATTAAACAGGGAAAAATTATTCCTGAAAATACAAGCCCTTCTAATACAGCCTACATATTTTCTAGAGAGGTTAGCAAAGGGGAAGCACAGCAGAAGGCAAACTAACCTAAACTGTTGTGACTGCAAAGAAAACGTTTCAGTATTACTGCCTTTTCTTGCACCATAAAAGTACTTTAATCACGTTGTTCTGACATCATCTTGAAGATTATTCCAAATCCTGTCATTTATGAGAGTCAATCTGCCCTACTTTGGAAGCAGGGATGGGTAGAGAAATAGAGATAGAAAGGGAGAAAAAAACAAAAACCCCCAATTTGTGTGGTGGGAGTGAACTAAGGAACAGCATTGATCACTTCTTACTTCAGAGGCAGTAATTAGAAGGAATGAAGATTCTCCATGATACAATTGTCTCTCAAAGTCTCTTTGAGTGATATAGAAGAAATTTGGGACTAACACATTCTAGATGTTAGTCTAGAGCAGGGGAGAGGGTGGAAAGAGAACAAAGGAATAGCAAGAACAGTTTTCTTGATTGTATAATCTTCAACTCATGGATACATATAAAATATGACAATATGATGGTTTCAGGAGCTACAAAACTCTCATATTACTGCCAAGAGAATTCTGAAAACATACCAGAGATTCAGGGATAATAAATATATATAAATTAAAGGAAATGGTTGTTTCAGAAGTATGTGGTTGGATGGTTACTATAAATAGACATCCACACATGCAATGACTGATGTCTCTTATGTGGCACATGTGACTAAACTCAAAATATACTTACCCTTTATATAGGTCTGCAAAAATAACCATAAAGTTATGCTTCTGCCTGGAAGATTTGTTTCCAGTGTTACCAGAGGTCTGTACTATCCAAAAATACATTTTTCCTCTTGGAATTTAACAGTAATGCAAGAAATCTTAAGCCAGTGTTGGACCTCTAGCAGACCAACAGTCCCCAATATTTCTGCCTTGATGCTGTTTCACTTCACTTCTACATGTGCAAGTTGCCTGTGGCAAGTATTGGTACATTTGTGGACATCTGTATGAGTCAAGTGTGAATCACAAGATGCTTCTGCATGAACACCATAAAATATTTGAGAAGAAAAAGAAAAAAAAAAAAATCAGCATCAGCTGCCATACAATCTCAGACCAGCACTGCTCCATTGGGTGTGAAGTAAGAAAGCAGGGCTGGCTGCTGACCTCATCAAGGGCCTTGCACACACTGGAAACAGCTCCAACATTAATAAGCATGTTAATCTGCCTGAAATCAAATAGGCAATTACTATGCTACTTCCATGAATTTTGAGGCAAGTATAATTTGATAGTTAGACATTAATAAACCTGTTTCATGGATCTTACCATTATCTGATAAAGAAGCTTTCTTTTACTATCTCTTTAATGTTATTAAATAAAGTAAACTCCTATCTGGTTAAATAGGCTTCAGAAGTGCTAATCTTAGCCTAAAGCAGTCTAATGGATTGACTCTTCCTCAGTAGGGCTATATAAATATTTATAAAGACTTCACACGAAGAACAGATCTGACATAGGGCTTTAAAAGACTTCTCAACATACACAGAACCCGGAGAAAGAAAAGATTTTGTAAAGACAATGAAGCTCTTAGCCTTCAGAAAACCTTCTCAAATCCTGGAGGAGTGGAAAGAGCACACAAACATATGTCGGAATCTGCACACAAGATCCACATCAGGGCCACGCTACCAATCCTCCAACAGTGGCATCTTACGCTCGCAAGCTGCCTTATGCCTTACAAGATTTTCTTTTTACCCGGCCCATCTGCTTTTCTTGATAGATAGGTTTTACTATGGCCCTAACACAGCAAAAAGTGATTATGCTATTTTTCTAACTTGTTTCTGGATGGAGAAGAACCAGCACCGGAAGTCTACATGTAAGCTAAACACACAGTCCATATTCCCTTTAAAAAAAGTAATTCTCTTCCAATACAAATTACATGAGAAAAGTAAGTATTTCTTTGAATAGTGTAGAAGAGAAAGCAGGAAATCCTGGCTATACTGATAATGTAAATTGTTTCTAGCCACTGCATCACAGGCAGGATTTTACTACAGATACAAAGGGGTGGCCCTTCAGCCTAGCCCGAGAAGTGCAGTCATGAGGATAAGTAAATTATTTATTTTATTCTCACTACAGCAAGTTTCTACCAACTAAAAGTATTCCACCATGATAATATTACAGATGAAAAAATGATACACCATCAATTTAAACTCTTCTCCATCTTGAGATTAAGTAGCTACAATTTTCAATTTACATGGCATATTAGTATTTGATTAATCTATTTCTTTAGGGAAGCATATGAAAGTAGAATATTTTCTGCCACACAGAATAGATATATCATGCATCAATAGTAGCCCTGATAATGTAGTGTTTTCATTGTTGTTATTGATACGTGGGTTGGAAGAAACTACTCTCACCTTCAGGTAACTGTAGCTTAGGCAAAATCCTCAGCCAAACCTTTTCCCCAGCAAGGGAAGCCAAAAAAAGAAATCTGACTTTTCCAATTTGTAATAGCTGGTCTATCTGCACACAACATTTCAACATTCCCTGACTGAAAGTAAACTTTAAATTAACATCTATGAACTGTCTTTGGGATCACTGGACAGCCTAGGTTGCAACATAATTGCTTCCCAGCTGTAAAACTACAGAGAATATTAGGCATCTGCCTTGTTCTCCCAGACCACATCAGCCCTCATGTTAACTTAACTGCACCAGTATTACACAAGATTTATAGGACTTGAATTAGTGCATTTGAGGTTTAATTAGAGCTCCATAAATTTTCAGCAGTTCTCATATGACACTGCCTCAGCCAGTGATCGTTGGTTTCCCCTGAATTCTGGGCAGAAGGTGGAAGACCAGGCTATAAAGGACAAGACAACCATTGGCCCTGTGTACAGCAGTTTTTACAAGCCAAACCATATTCCACAAGGGGTTTATCAAATCAAAAAATAGACTTCCCGCTTGCCAAAATATGACCTCAAGAGGACAAAGCAAGTAAGTTCTCTACCAACAACATATCTATTCATTTCTGCTTGCAGGGAGGTGGAGGAAAGAGCGCAGCAAAAGAGCACTTCACATAAACAACAAGTCTTCAGAAGTTCTCTCCAGAGAAACTGGTAAACATATGGGGCAGAAAAAGACCCAAAAAGCTATGTTGCTGTTGCCTTTAAATCAAAAAGTTGTTATGAAAAATAACATATCTAGTTTCACATTCAAAAATAAATCAGGAAAATAAAATTCGTTCTATCTTTTCCTTTCCTTACTTTGCAACTGCCAATGGCCTTGCAGCAACTCTTCCCAGAAAGTTAGGTGTGTCCTTTGCTGAGAAACCATGCGCCATTCTGGCCTAGCATATGAACTCAATTTAAAGACATTTTTCTACTAACAATCTGAATTATTTTCTCACCCTGTACATGTTCTCCACTCTCAGAGATAAACAATAAAACCCAAAGTATTCCTCTCGGGTTATTACCTGTATACCTGCTGCTGAAATTCTTGCCAATGCAGCACTTGTTTATACTTAGAAAATGATTGTTTGGTTGTTTTGAAACTAGAACAACACATGCAGATATTTCAATGAGTTCTGCTTTGGAATGACCATTTGACATGGCACAGATGTACATTTGTTTCTACTGCTCACACAGCACACTACTCCTTCAGGGCCTCCTCAACAGACATAAAAGTGAATTCAAAGGTTTTCTCCGTGTGAAAGAAAAATTTTGTGTCACACATACAGTGCTTTTGCCTAGTCTGTTAGAGCATTCCATCTTTCAAAACTGCACACATCATCTTAGACTTGTTATTTAGAAGAAATAGCCCTGTAGAGTCTTACTCAGACCATAAAGCTATGAAAAATTATCACATAAGATGAAGGGAAAAGGCTGGGAGGTATTATACAAAAGCAAGATAGTTAAAAATTTGAGCAGTCCTGGGGCATTGGATTAATATTGTGGCCTGTTAGACTTCTCTTGAACAACATGCAATATGAAAGAAAGCACAAAACTCCTGCCAAATGCATGCAAAGTGAGCAAGTTCTCCAAGAACAGCTCTAAGACTCAGCAGCAAATATATATTTATGCTTTATGTTCAACAATCCAACGGACTAGACCTGTAGCTAACTGCAAAACATGCAGGTGACATCCTATTTCAAAGTCAGAAATTATATTTTTTTCTACTGAATTATGTACAGTTTCTTCCAGTTCATGCTTGATGGGCTTTATGAAAACAGGGAGAATAGGAACATTCACTGCCTCTCCTACTCCATTCTTCTCCCTAGACAGATTTCTCTTGTGTTAGTGCCTTCACCTTTCACTTTAAAACCAACATTTATGTCACATTGTCTGTGTGCAATTAATAATAATAACAGGCTGACTGCTTACTCATATCTAAACATTTTACATGAATTTCCAATCATTGGTGATTAGGTAGTAGATGTATAACATAATGACACGTGTTTGGTTGAAAAATAAAACAACACAAAAGAGCAAAAGAATTATTATCATATAGATGCAAAACTTTACAGTGAGAGTCACAAGCCAGAGTCAGGTGGCAAAATAATGCAAGGAATAATACAGCAGAATGAAGCACTAAAAAGCAACAATTCACACATATATGCCAGGGTGGACCCACCCTCCTGCTTACAAGAACTGGGAGTTAAACTCTGTCACATTTGTGCAATTCCACTGGAGCAGGATCCTGGCTCCACAGCATGACTGGAGATAGCTGTCTATTATTTCAATAAAATGGGTTTCTCCCTTGTTCATATGCTTTCTGTATGTATTCACACTAATAGTCCTTTTGAGAAAACCCTCCAGAAAATAATTAACTTTAATAGCTATTCTACAGCTAAAGCTGCACAACTGGGTGGCAAATATAACTGAGCTCTCTACAGCAAAACTGGACTCTTCAAAAGAATTATAAGAAAAAAGATTACATGTTCAGCACTGCTTCTGGGGTAAAATGGATATTTGTGATAAATGTATCAAATCTCCTAAAAACTACATCCATTGAAACTTCATATTTAGGCTGATTTGCTTTCCAAATCATAGAGACAGCACAGTCGTGTACAATCTTTAAACAAGTACAACCACAGAGAAATGCTGGGAGATTTAAGAGAAATAAAAGCATGATCAGCTAGCTTGTAATCTTCTTTTCTCTTATTCTCCTCCCTATAGCTGCATTAAATTGCCTGTTGAGAACAATAACATATTTGTGCTTTTATAGGTAGAATGATTTGTATTATGTAAAGATTTGGCTAACAGAGTAAAGATGCATTCAAACTGAGCTGGATTACATGCTGTTAATAATTTTCTGGATGCTCTAGGGGACCCATAATTCTGGAGGAATAGAGATCAGCATTTGAATATATACTTTGCAATATATCTCCAAGCAGACTTTTTAAATTTAGTTTTTGTCATTTTTCTAGAGCCACACTAACCAGAAATCAATTCACTGAAAGCATTTTGAAGGAAAAAGCATACCACAATCAAGTTTTTATGTCCCACCTCCCCACAAACTTTACAGTACCCAGAAAAATCTGTTTTTTCACAACTCCTACCATTTCCATAGCCTTCTTTAGAAAGCCAGACTACCTAGAAAACATGAACAGGCTTGCGTTATTATTCTATGCATGTTGAATAAATAGAAGAACTCAACAAGCAAGCAAGAATTTGCTGTTCTGAGTAAAAGCTCAAGCTACCTAGAAAGCTGGTTTTGTCATGAGCTAGCTTCTGTTTCAGAAAGTAATGTTAAAATACATTATTTTAACAAAATTAATAGAACACCTCAAATTGCACAAAAATATCCCTTAAAATATCATAGCATTCTTTTGTTATTATTAACTTCAGCATAGGCAGGACTCCCATTCTGCTGTTTCCGAGAAACACTGAACTCTTTGGCCACAACTTGCTGAACATTGAAATCCTTTGTAAATTGTGTATGTTTCTTCATGTCTATATTTTCATGATTTTTGAAACACTACTTCAGAACAGTCTTAAAGTACATGAATCTCTAACAAACATTATATTCTCTGACAAACTCAACTGGGAAGCCTGCTGCAGTGTTTATTTTTAACAAATTACTTTTCTTAGCATTATAGGGTTCGCCTAGCAAGCACAGATTCACTGGACAAAATATACTTTTCATGACCTTTGCTCCTCATTTATAATTAGTTGTCTGGTCCCAGTCGCTTACAGTGTACACAAAGACTGATAAACCCACATTGGCTGCACGTATTTATTACATTACAGCTCAGCTGCCAAATGTCTAACCGTTCTAATAAAAAACTATTTTCTAAGGTTTATGTTTTATTGCATGTGTGACTCCCTTATTGGTTAGCATTTTGGAGTTGTGGAAAAGGTTATGAATTTAGAAACTAACTGCATTCATATCATATTTAAAACTTAATGCTATTTTATTAAAGACATATGGGCCTCCAAAGTACACATATTAAATGTCATGTAAGAAAAGTAGCAGTTTAAATCATGGTCAAATTCATTTTTGACGTGACTCCTGAGGCTTCCCAAGATCTGAACTATTTCTTTGTAAATCTGGCAGTTTAACCACACTCATAAATCACTTTCAAAGCATATTATTTCTTAATTTTACTGCATTAGAGAGCATTTGGCCTACACAGTGAACTGTTTGTAACCGTTACATGAACAAAGTTGTATGTTTAGTCTTATAATGTGTGAAGAAAAAAAGTCTTAATTTCTCAGTCCTGAATTTACTTCTTATTTTAACCCAAATGATACATTTCCTAATGAAATTTACCAGAATAAGATACATAGCACAGTTTGCTGTACTGATGTAAGAAAAAACTCCATCTCCTGCTTCAAGCTCATAAGTTAGCATCACAAAGGCAACAGTAATTCAGTCATTAAGCAAATATCCCACAGGTTCTTTTACAAGAAAGAATGCCTAAGGTTTTCAAACCCCACCAAGGCTGAAAGAGAAATGAATCACCTTTGGGGCACTGCACATGCCTTTACTAGGCTCGTGGATGTAAAGACTTTTAATACATTAGAACTGAGGCATACCTTATATACATTTGAAAATTAAATGCATATCACTTAAGAACAGATTCCCTGCCTGCTAAAGTCTCAAGAAAACCTACCTTTAAAACTGATCATTCACAGAACAGGATTCAAAGTGATGTCATTAGTGAAATGTGATTGACATTTTTCCTTATTTCTTTTTAGACACGTTTCTAATTACAGAGTTAATTACAATTTGTATGTTTTCCTATGAACATTTTTCTAGGATGAAAAAGATAAATTAGGGCAACAGTTTACTGGAGAAGTTTTATAATCTCACTAATTCTTTCAAAGAGAACACCAGTCCTCAGTCACTGTGGGAAGACAGATGGAGATGGTGCTGAAGGCAATCTTGCCCCTGATATATTACAGCTGTGTTACTTCTCTGAGTGGGAACAGCCTTGCCCTCCCAGCTATGGGTGTGACAAAGAGTGAGTTAGCTGGGAGGGGGTTTAGTTGGAGTCTGCTGGCTGTGCTGTGAGGAGGAAGAGACAGGAGGCTGTGCAAGGGACAGAGAATGTAAGATGCTGTACATAGGACAGACAGGGTTAGGTGGCCGTGCTAGGGACAGGAAAGACTGAGCTGGAACTGCAGAAGGAAGAGAGAAGACTTTAGAGAAGAAAATAAAAGATCACTTCAGCATAGGTCATGCAGAGTCACTTGCTACCATAGTTGTAGGTAGAGCTTATTCCACCACAGTCAGGTCAGCTGGACACATCCCTAAAGTGGTAAAAAATCCCAAGCTGAAGCTAAACATGGATATGGATGAAAGCTTCACACGAGTGCTTATTGTGAAATGTTCCAAACTCCAGAAAATCGGGGAGGAAGAATGTTTCCTTTGGCTGCTGCTCAGAATGCTGATTTTACACCACCATGGGCTGCAGGAGACATTTCTGACTGGCACACTCCTGAGGAATCTGGGGAGATGATGGTGTCACCATTAAATAACATAGATGCTTCAGAGCAGAAGCAAGAGAGTCCAGGCATAATCTGCTTTCTGAGAGAGGACTCATCTCCATCTATGTTTGATAAATTAGCCACAAAAACTTCTGAAGAAAGAAAAGCTGTGCACAAAGATAGTGTGGATAGTTTGGCAATAATTCCAGAAAAACCAGCATCTCTGGTGAAATTGGGAAGTAAAATGACAACTCCAAAACAGAAGCTGGAGCCAGTTGAGGTCATGTCAGGCAAAAGGAAGGTTTTAAGGACCCCTAAGCAAAGGTCAGAACCAGGAGAAGTTTTGTCAGGCATCAAACAGCGCATGAAGACCCCAAATCAGAAATTGGAGCCTGTAGAGCTTGTCATGGCATCAAGCAGCTCACAAGGACCCCACCATGGAAGGCAGAACCAGTGAAGGACCTCTCTGTCATTGGGCAGCTCCTGAGGACTCCACAGCAAGAGCTGGAACCAGTCAGAGATGAAATTGCCTTGAAAAGGTTGCTGGAGACTCCAGTAGAAAGCAGGGAAACAACAAAAGCTGTGTCAGTTATGACCTCACCCAAGAAAACCCCAAAGCTGAAATCCCAGACTGTGGAAGACATGATTGGGATCAGCTGCATTTTCCAGATGCTGAAGGAAAAGGTTTAGCCCATAGAAAACATGTTTGGAATTAACAGATTAATGAAGTCTCCTAAAGAGAAATAACATCAACCAGTTGAGGATTTTGTGGGACTGCAAAGGCTTACATCAGAGTCCCAGGTCAGTCTGGATGGAGCTGGGCACACTTCCCTCTTCAGTGTGTGAAGAAGAGCTGAGGCCTTGAGTCTACAGACTAGTAGACATAGATGGACAGACCCTGAGAGCCATGTGGAGCTGCCCATGGGAGACTAAAGAGAAAAGGTACAAGAGACTTTTAGATAACAAGGAGCTGATACTTGAACCCCTCTGAAGTTTTTAATGAAGCACTCTGAGTGCAGTGTCCATCTCAACTTCCACAAGTCACAAATATCTTTTAGCTTTTTTCCACACAATGAACCCCTGATTTTCCCCTGAAACACAGACCCATAACCTAAGTCACCCAATCTTACAGATTTTATACCAGGTCCATTGTCTGCCAGATGGACAAAACTTAAAAACATTGGCATCAGCTTCAGTTAACATTCAGGAACTGGAACCAGAATCTGTAACTTCAATATGACTTTAAGGGAGGAGATGAACCTCTGCTGCACCCTTTTTCTTTGACAAAGGGAGCAGTTTTAGAAACTCATAAGCAAAAATGTTCAGGATTTCTTACAAAATAGTCCTTTGGCCTATACATTTCTGGTAAGGGTGGAGACAAGGGAAGAAATATTAGCCCTTCTCTGAAAACAAATTATTAATATTTTTTTCCTGAAATAACTCATAAAACAGCTTTAAATTGGTCATGTTCTTAGTCATTAATGAAGAGAGAATGACTGATATGCTTGAGCTTTTAGGAGATGACCTCATTACAGCCCTATCTGACTCTTGGACCACACTCTGGCTGATTTTAGTGAAGGGAAGGATTATTTTTTGTAATGCCCTGGTGTTCTTGACCTGCCAATATTTCAAGCACACAATCTCTCTTTTAGCACAACAGGAAAGGCACAATTCAGCTGCTTAAACACAAGTTTCTACTGCTGTTTTAGCAACTCTACAGTATCCGTACCTGATCTCCCATGGTGGCTTCAAAAAAACTTACATCTCTTATGTAAGATACTGATCTGTCATCCCTACAGGGGTCTGCCGTATACTTTAGAGTACCTAAAATGACACTAGGCTACTATTTTTAGGCATTTGTACTGTTTCCAAAGTGATTAGAAATATTAGTGTATTCATTTTACCTTTCCTTTAGTTCCTGTCCTCTCTGACTTGATCCATCTGACTATAGCAACACTAAAAAAACCAAAAACCTAGCATTCATTTCATGATAAGATGCTATATGATGTACTTGCATGTGTCTTAAGGTCCAGAAAAAAAAAATCACCTATAGGAACAAAAGAATAGATAAAAGCTGGCCAAGAGTTTTGCCAATGCCCTATTGAATCCATTTTTCTATTCTTACAAAATTCAACATACGAACAACTCCTGTGCTTAACACTGGTGTCATCTGATAATGAGATCCTTTGCATTAGAAAAGAGGAACTACAAGAAGCTCTGCTTGTACTCCAGCAGTATTTTTATTTCCAAAAGTAAAACAACAAAAAAAATCCTTATAAAATAAAACTCTAGCCATATTGATCCATTAAGAATCTAAGACAATTGTGATCCTACTGCCTGATATCATGGTGTTACATTCTGCTGAATGGCATTTTATTAAATAGACTGAGTAGATAATACAAAAGCCAGCATCTAATTATTGAAGTTTCCATATATCTGAACCCAGAAATGAAAATTAAAATAAACCACCAAAACAAACAAAAACTCCCCAAAAATATACCAACAAAAAAACAACGCAGCGGTAATAAACATGCAGTCACAATAATTTCTTCAATTAAATGGAGGCATCAATTTTAGACAGTGTCTATTGCCATTCATCAGAGAATTTCCAAGTGCTTTACAAATATTAAGCCTTACAAAGGGATCGATTTGCTCACTACTACTGAAAGATACACTTTGCAGGTGCAAAGTAGCAGCTGGTTAACTAGCACACTGCAACATTACAGAACAGTTTGGGGCAGAAGGTGGAGAAGAATGCCTTAGCAAATGGAGACTGTAGAGAAATCCACAGAGGCAGAATGTAATCACTTGAAATGGATTCAGGCCAGAGCTCCAGGAATAACACCCCTTCCTATCTGAAAAATGCATTGGGAGCATTAATGGCTAAAATGACACGGGCTTCATGACAATCGTATACTTTTTTTAAAAGGAATAATTTAAGGAAAGAGACATCACCTTTTTCCTTCTGTATATTTAATAGCAATTAAGATAGTGTAGTCCACATAAAACTCACGCAAAGAACAAATGAGGATTTTTTTAAGAAATATCAATGTAAGAACCAACACTGAAGAAGAGTCTTTCTCCCTACCTTAATACACATATGACCCACACGTGTCTATTCTTCCCTCTTGACAGCTGGAATTAGAGCAGGTCATGAACCAAACATGTTATGGACTTCTGCTTAAAATACCTAAACTTTCCAAAGAGTAAAATGAGTGACTGCTTGACTGCTACAGTGTCCTTGAAGGAAATATTATTTACTGCATCACAGTCTCGACTGGAGTCTTAAGCTCATATTTTGGTATGCGAAATTCTGACATCTGACAATAAGAAACCCTATTATGTGGAAGCCCTCTGAAAGAGATACCTTATGAGCTAGCACTTCACTGACACAATGATTCTTTACACTTTAAAAGCCCTTTATTCTGCATGATCTTCAAATGCTCTAAATTCATAAACCAAGTTCTCTACACAATGGCAATGGTAAAAAGGAAAAGATTGTGAGCAATGCAGCTGTTCTCCAAAGTTCTGTCTCCTTTTATTTACTTTTTAAAACCAGCCTCATTTTCCTAATTTAGGGAGGGGGTAAAAAGGTCCATGAGATACACTGGCAAAAATGTTTTGCCTATATACATGGAAGCAGGTAGAATACATATATTCAAGAAAAGTATGATTCTTGTTAAATAGTTTGAGACAAAAATTACTAAAATCATTCCTTATGCCTCATCTGACTTTAATAGAAGCATATATCAGCATCAGTCACTTTGATAAAGAGCTTTTCCTATGAGCTTAAACACAAGAATACTGCCAATGATCTGAAAGCAACACTGTAGATTTTATCTCACCTTATTTCTTAAATGGTACTGCCTAAATATTTACTCTTCCTATCATAATAAAATAATCTCCTTCTACCCTTCAAGTAACACTGTGGGCATGAATCACAGACATTTATTACATGGAATGAAGATATTAGACTTGCCTTTCTGCTTCAGTGTCTCCATCTTAGTTCCTTAGAGAACAAATGCTATGTCAGGTTTCATAATTATAACTTGCAATGAAAACAATGCATCTGAGAGTGAAAAAATATTGAAAAATTCAGAACATCAATACTGCCTTTTTTTGTGGTACAGAGTTCCCTTACAGCCAATGGACAAGATGCTTTTGGTAAAGATGCAAGGAAGCAAAAAAATTCCATTTAATACTAAATTTGTTACTTGGAAGTATATCTAAGGATAGCCACCATTGATTTGGCCCTATAAGCTACAAAACTGCTACTGGTGACCAAAATGCCTTCTGCTTTCTTTCACTACCATAAGTAAAACAGATGAAAATGTTAACCTTAAAAATGCAGTAAATAAAAAAAAAATATTTTTGGGAAGAGGGACTGAGAAATACTGGGAAATATATGTATTTTATAAAAGCAAGCAGACTAACTCAGTATTAAAAAATTAAATTTATATTTAAAGACTTACGACAGTGTGTATCTATTCATAATAACACACTTAAATGGATATATCCACATTTTATCATCTAGATTAAATGATCATGAATACAGACCTTTAAAATATGAAATTATGTACTTTGATGTTAAAATTTCATTTTATTTATATTATATGCAACGTAAAAATGTGTAGTCTTAGTATATTTTCTCAAAACACATTTGCTTTGCATCTCTAAGTTTGAAAAATGAAACAGTTGAAAGCACAATTCATATACCTATAAACCAAAAAGGGGTACAGTTTTAAATAATTATGTCAAGAAATGACAACTGTACTCTTTGTAGAAGCACAGATGAATAATTACAAAGCCGGGACACAATTAAGCAATTTCGACTGTCGTATTCTTGAGCTGTCTTTCTGATGTGAAATGCTGTCATGCCCAGAAACACACTTCACACTGGACAGGCATCTTCCACTTTCAGCTACACTTATGCCAGTGAAATGAGGTCATGGTCTGGTCATTAAACAAGGCTTCCTCATCTGGCTCAATGCCTCTTATCCAGCCAGACTTCCCCAGTCTTTATTAACAGCAGGCATGATACAGTGCTCAATATTTTGACAAAAGAAAACATAAACATAACAGAATAATGAAGTTCAGCTCACCTACATAGTGAGAAGGAATACTGCATTGTAACATTAAACTGTTTTCTAATAAATGATTGTATCTTTCCATAAGACAGTCATATCACAAACAGATGCATTTTCAACAAAGGATGAAATGAAGCAAAGCACAAGTGTAGTGTTCTGTTTAAAAAATAGGGAATAATGAAAGTAAAAAAAAATTATACAAAATAAAATATTTATGACTTAGTGATGACTGGTGATTGCTAGATACTCTCACATTTGAGTAAACACAAGCTAGTCAGATGGAAATTTCTTGCTTTTATTCTCATTTTGTGTATTTTTTTCTTGGTGGGGTATTTTGCTCTCCCAAGTATTTCATGTCAAGACTAAAATGAAAACAACTCCCCACATCACAGCCTCTTTAGATCATCAGTCTGCCTTTTATGCTGAATAAGCCACACCATCTCCTGCTTATCAAAATGGGGGGAAAAAGCCACCATGTAAGGTAGGATTTTTTATTGGTTTGTTGTTTTTAAGTTTTCTTTTCTTGAAAAAGCAGTTCTGAAGTGCCCACTGTTGTTACTAAATCTGGTAGAAGATTTTCATGTGGCATCCACCAACATAAGTACTAATCACTGCATCACCTTTCCTGGTAAGCATAGGCTGACACAGTGCCTGCTGCCTTAGGTGAAAGGAAAAAAAAAAAACACATTATTGGGAAGTTCATTATCATCAAGGTCTTATATATCACTATGTCAGCTTATTGAGGAGTTTTTCTGATGACCAATACTGGATATGCTGCAATCTTCCTCTGAGTTTGGATCAAGGTGCAATCTCCAACTAGTTTCAGAAAGCTTAAAATATATCACCAGTACCTGCCTGTTAAATCTGGCTGAAGGTGGTCAAGAGTATCGACAGCTATGTGGGAGTGGAACTGATGAACAGAGAACACAAGATCCAGGAAATGTAAAGGCTAGAGAATAAAAACCCATTATGTATGCAATGTATAACATGTGACAGAATTCAGAAGTACAGTTATTGTGCACATCATCTTTGTGATTTATGGAGGAATGCTGCTTGCTGTGGTCTTCAAGTAGAGCTGTCAATAGCTGTACACATACTTAGCTGCATCTCAAAGCACATATGCAGAGAAAATTCTGAGTCTTCTCAGACACAGAAAGAGTTTGCATGTATGTGTACTATAAACACGAACATCCTAGGAAATAAGCACAAATTCAAAACAATTTGGAGTGCTTTATAATACCTGCATCAAATTCAATATTTATTTTAAATTAGCCACTTCTGTGATACGTATATAATATTGTATGATGAGGGTAATTTTGTAGCACCTTAAGAAGCATTAATTCATGCCATAAAAATAATTTACAATGATTTTACCATCAGTGATTTATACTGAACCATTTATAAAGAAAAAAAAAAACTCTTTAGTATGGCAATAGCAACAGTAAATTGGAGCCTTCTGCAAATTTTCTGAAATAAGTTTATCATAAGACTTAGTGGGTAAATAATTCAAAACTATACAAAAGGTTCAATTGCAGATATAAAAGATAAAGATGTTATCCCTAAATTTGTTAAGTAATTTACACTTAGCTATTGACTTAAAAAGAGGTTTAATCCTGAAAAGTAACTTCATATTTGAAAGACACTTTTTCTCTTACACTATTAAGTTGGATGCAATTCAGAGAGTAGACTTTTAAAAGAAAGATCTAACTGTTAGATAATTTAAATAAAACTTCACCAGATCCAAGAATTGTAAAAGATGACATACTATGCTATGTAGGAATACCTAACAGAATTCAGGTGTTGCATTTGGCCAGATTCAAAGATGGTTTGCTGTGAATAGGATCTCCACCACAGCTTAAAAATAAATTACTCCATTCATTACATATATGAAGCTGAAATAACTAAAGGCAGTGGTAAACAATATATCAAAGCAATGCCTGAATCAGAATTGTTAACATTTTAGTAGTTATAAATTAATCTGTCTGAATTAATTTGTAATGCGCTGCAATTGTACTCATGATAATGCATTTATCCAGCAACAGTGTTATGCTACCAAACAGTGCATTTCCATAACCACTACATTTTTATTCAGCATTATTGGAAATCCGCAATAAATTATTGATGGTATACTTTAGAGAAAAAGCAGCAAACAGAAAGCAAGTAGACTGAAAACTTGAGCAGAGTTTTAAGAAAGATCTGCAGCACAAAAGCGCTCTGAGCACACCACAGATTGCTGTTATCAAGTATTGATCAACAATGGAAAAAGAAGGCAAAGTGGACCATTCACATTCTGATTGCTTCAGCAGGATACCCAGAGTTGATGGAAGCTGTATTAAATGTTCAGATTACTGAAACTGTCTCTCTGATGCTGTCAATGCTTATTAGCAGGACACCACATTAAATAACATCATACAGAATTAGAATCAACTGGTTCACTAAAAGCCAATAAACACCATAGGTGTGAGTTCTGCAACAGACATTTAATATACAAGGCAGGGGACAACTTGTCAGAAAAGATTGCATTCTTTCACAAAAGCGTATCACACAGTTGTTACATTTCCTTGGACAGGGTAAAAAAATTCTTTTAAGCTCAATGACACATATTAGTTACTTTGCTATGTGAAACAGAGGTTGAAACCAGAAATTTGATAACATGATCCCAGACCATTAGACATGTACCTGTCAACTTCTACATTAAAATCCACAAAAATTACTAAGGCTTTTGTCCCCCATCTGACCACATTTATCAGTCCTTTCATTTGAAAGGTTTCACCTTTTTTTACCTTACCAAAGATGTAGCTGGGCTCTTGGAGTTATTTAAAAATAGTGTTAATGAATCATGTTATTGTTACCATTTTCATTTACTCTCCTACCTTAGCATCCTTGGGCTTAACCACTTTCATGAAGGCACCTCTTATCAAGGCTTCCTCTCTCTCCCTCTTGGTTACTTTCCGAGTATCGAGAAATTTCAGGTTTGTCAATTTGTGCAGGACAAAATATCTGACAGATATCAAAATACACACAGTTAAAATCCAGTAATGCACAAAGACATACTCACAGACTCAATGACTAAAAAAATAACAGCCAAAAATAAGAACAGCCTTTGTTTCCTCTCTGTAGGCAACTTTTTCATGCAATGTAGCTTATGTACAGAGTTATAATACTTACTTTATTCTCTCAAATGAAGCCAAAATCATTTAATACTGGTGGATCAAACATAATTATCACCATGGACATGTATGTTCTCTCTGTGTATTAGTGAGGTATAAAGCATACCAAGGAACAGAATACCTTGGAAATTGTTTTGCATTGCCTGTTTGGGAAAAGGAATTTTCAGTGATACTAAAGATTCCAACCCATACTGTGGGAGAAAATCAATCTGAGATATGGGAAATTGCCAGCCAACTTCTCTGCAAGAATTCTTACCATTTTCCAACACTTCTTTGGATTTTTGATTTTGTTTTACTTTCCTAAAAACAATGATCAGCATTTGGAAGGAGAATTCCAATTTGGTCCCACCAGAGAGACAAGGTGTCCTTACAGCATACAGATCCCAGCTCAGGATTAAGTGCAGAAGCACACAGGGAGAGACTATTTATCGGAAATGCATTTTAAAAATTCCAAGTTCTTATTAGAATTCATCAGTGTTGTATTCTATTCATCATTGCTACTCAAAGGCTAGCAGCTTTCTAGCCTCAGAAAAATACTATTGGCTTCTCACTTGTGGAGGGAGAGAACACGGCAGAGCAAAGGCACAACCATGGCAAATCCAAATATCTAACCACCTCAAGTACACATCATTTGCATCTAGTCAACCAAATGTGAAGCAGACACTGCAAAGTGAGGGCAATATCAGACCGTTCCTGGCAGGGGCTAGAAAGGTCATGATAATGTTCCCCAGCCTATCTGCTTTGCATAAACCCCAAGTCAGTCAGAGAGCTCCTCATCATACTGATCCCTTCTGGAACTGGCAGGAAGAAACTAAAGAAATAGAAAACTCTGCATAACACTTTGGAAAAAAAAAAATAACACAGAAAAAAATTGTTTCAAAAGGTAAAAGTTTATCTTATGATACTGTTGCCAAAACCAGATAAACATGCGAATATTACCGTAATGCTCCCCTTTCTAAAACCAAGCAAAATTTAATGGTGCAAATAAAGCTTTCCATCAAGTACACCATTCCTCTGAAGCAACACCTTCATAAATTGTTAACAACTGAACTGACAATACTCAGTTCTGAAATGCTCAGACAATTTAAATGTGAATCTTCAATCTATGGCTCTCAATTATATCAGTAGAAGAAAAAGAGAGAGTCACTTCTCAAAACAGAACATCTCCTAGGACTATTTTTTTAAACAACAGCTACAGACCTATGAGACAGACACATTCTCAGACTCATTCCAGCTTTCCTGGCTGCCCTTCCAGTCCTCCCTGGCATTTTGCTGGCCCTTATCTTTCACTGGAGGAGAAGCTATCCATCTTGCATTACTGGCAGAAAAGCTCTGATGAAAACAGATTCTTTCAAATGAAGACATGTACAGAAGGAAACAATATGTCAAGAGTGAAGAAGAGTGAAGCTAAAAAAGAGTAAAGACACCCACTAAGTGTAGGGTGAGAAAAGATGAATATTCAGGTGAAGAAAACATAGGTATTAGAAAATCAGCAAATGTTTAATGATGGAATGAAATATGCCATTGAAAAGCAGGCTGCAACAAAAATGACAACAGAATAAGACAGCACTGTCATCTATGCTGACTTTGGATCACAGCCCTAATGTCAGTCTCTCAATCATTTCAAAAGAGCTTAAAATTATAATAGCATTCCTTGATACAAATGTATTTTTGTATTTTTAAGCCATCCTGACTGCATTTCAAAAAACAGAATTAGCACTAGTACTTGTCAATTCCAGAAACAAAACCAAAAACCCCTACCCACACAAATTAAACAGCAAACTATTCTACAAGACACAGGTTTGGGGTTGGTTCTTTTTTTCAAACTTGCACTCCTTAAGAAGTGCAAATACTAAAAAGTAGGTACCATAAATATTATCCCACTGGTAGAAGGAAGGTATATGTGCAATGAATTATTTTAAATGGTGATTCAAAATGCAATCTCATTTATTCATATTCTTTTTACTAAATGTGGGATTAAAAGCATCTATGCTATTTGAAAATAATACAATACATCCATATTAAATGGCTGAAGAAAGACAGCAAGCTTCCTGGATATATTTTAGCTAGAAATATGAAGACACAGCTTCAATCTAAATGTAACACAAGTTTGCAGTAAAAAATACAGGAAAGGATTACCAAAGCCTGAGCATGAACACTCTACAATATCAATTCAACCCTTGTAAATTTAATCCAGGGTTATTTGTTGCACAAAATCTCTTTGCTGTGATGTATGACTTAGTTACTAAGGTTATCACAGCAGTATCCTAAAGTTGCATAGTACATAAAACATTTCGGTTAACAATGCAGGGAGGTTAACTCCCACAGATAACCTACTATCAGAGGGTTAGACCAGATGACATGCCTCTGTCAGCTTTCAGGAGCTATTGATGGTTCAATCAGTTTGTTTTGAAGGTAAAGTACAACAAAAGGGCACTAAACTTATTCAAACTGTCAACAGGGACTATGGAATGTTGCTCGCAGGTAAGTAATTTTGGGTGTTTTAAGACTATTATCAAACACCAATGGCTGCAGAAAAAGACAGCTACTAATAACACAGAACACAGCCATCATAAAATACTTTATGGCAGGCACTGGGACCCATAAATTGCATGACACATTGCACCTGTTTTAGACTTGTAAAATCACTAGTTAAAAGCATACTGGTTAATGAAGGAAGATCCATCTTGATTCTACATTTAGTTTAGAAAGGTTTATTTAAGTTAGAAGTTGGGGGGCAGGGTCTCCCTACTCCCCCCCTTTTTTTTCCTTAATAATTTTTAAACTTAGCACTGCTCCATGTGTTCTGAAACTGCTGTTACAGGGTTTTAACACTTCTGTTTGGTGTGAAAAAAGGCTATTATCTTCAGTGATGAGGATATAGGTGAGATTCAAAGAGAGAAAAATAAAAATTAGACACATCAGGAAGGTGCTTATAGATCCATTTATCATTGCCTGTAAAGTGTTCATCTAATTCACAATGGATTAAAGAAATTATTTATTTAAGTTGCACCTTCTTTTGTTCAGAATCATCTCCCCCACCTTGACTCTTGGCACTCATGCCAAGAGTCCCATGAAAATAAGCTCATAACAGGTATTCATCATACCAAGAGGACCACTCAGATATGGAAAGACACCACAGAATATGAAATTTCATGTTATTTCTATCTTAGTTAAGTAAAAATGACAATAATGATTAACAATTCCTTTTCCAATTTTGTATGTGCTGCATGCAATAAGCTCCATTTTAAGACTTTTCATACAGACCTGCCAGGATATTGGGAAAGAGGCACATTTGCATACTCTTCCTCTGAACCTTTAGTGAAAAACTACTGGAAGAACTAGATTCTGTACAGTATTCCAGATTGTACTGTAATTAACAAAAACTGGAATACAAGGCTGTTCTATATGCATCAATATTTAAGTTTAAAATAAAAAATCTGCTGTGAAAAACAGATAAATATTTGTCCACAGGAATGCAGAAATATCCAGCTCTACCTGTATCATACCTGCAACATGCTCTTTGTTTCAGAAAGTGTTTACTTTCATTTTTCTATTTTCTGTGCTATTATATTTCCTTTCCTTAACAATCATAGAACATAAAAATAATATGCCTATTTCAAAATTTGAAGAGCTGATTATGCTCTCAGTTACATTATTATAAACTAGAAAAAATAAATAACCCAAAGTTGGCTAAGCTAGATCAGCATTTAAATGGAGAAAGACAAAAAAAAAAAAAAGAAATCAGAAGAATTGAAAAAATATGTTTATGACAGTGAACTAGATTATGTTCTGTGATTGTTTCTTCTGCACCCCAAAAAAATGTACCCTTCTACCCCCAAACAGCATATAACTGGCTACAGAACTTCCTCTGCAACAAAAATGTTTGTTAAATACACAGATAAGGAAGACAGGTCATAAACTTAAATCAGTGTCTTCCAGAAGAGAGGGCAGGAAGTTGGCATGAGGTATGTTGGAGGATCACATAAGACCCTGAGCAGCCTTGGCACTGTTTGGTGATGACCACATAATTCTGAGGGGCTTGCAAGTCACACAGAAATCCACACCACCTCCCAATATTTTAACACACTCTGCCTCTTCTTCAGTCTAGCAAACAACTCTGTGAATTAGAAAAATCTTCCTCTATATGAGTAACAGTAATTATAGTTTTGCCTTGATTTACTGTGTTAGTACAGACAAGTTGGTTATTACGGACTTCAATTTATTGGCTGAACAAAAACATGGTAATTGTTCTTGCTCATGAACCCTTCCAGGAGCTAGTGTCAGATGGACCTTGTGTGCTCATTTGATGGTTTTCAAGCACAGATTTTCCTTCCAGGTACTGGTGAGATGACAAGGCTTCACTCAAACACTGACGTAGCACAGAATCGTAGATTATACAGATGAAAGGGAATACCTTAATCATCTAATTAAGTACATAAAGAACATATACAGAAGTACCACAGGCTTCAATCCCTCCTGCTAAAAGAGAGACTCAACAGTAAGTTCACTGTTAACCATCATGTATATTATTATTATTGTCATTACTGAGTGAGAACTTCTAGTCTCCTACTGCTTATTGAATATATATATTTATATCACCATCCAAACACAAGACTACTTCAAATAGACAAGCAAATTCCGTAGCAATTTTTTAAAAAAATAAATGAAACAAAACCACAATAAAACAGAGGAAAACTGCAAGAACACTGAAAATGTTAGAAGACCCATCATTTCTCACAATCAAAACTATGGGATGGGAATAGCTGATTTAGCTTGAAAAGTTAATCCATACAAAATGCATGCACTTCCTTTCTTGCTGTTATATCTTAAGAGGACTTCATAAGGTTATCATCATTTGCTCCCCCAGCCAAAGATAGCATATCTAGTACATGTACTTTTAAGCTAATTTAAAATAAACTCAGGCATTTGTTTCCACTTGCCCTTGTTTCCATGTCAACAGCATTTAATGAATGCATCATTCCAGGAAATGTCAATAAGGAGCAAAGAAGAATGAACAAGCACTGAAAACTTCACACATGGCACGGATTCTTCACAATCATATCACTTTAATGAAAATAGGTGAGGTCACCTGCAGCACTCACAAATGCTTTGTAATACATTGTGACCCAGATGATTTTCCACAGTTCAGTAACACCACGTTTGAAGTTTTCACTGCAAACAATACACCCACAGGACTGACCAACTGTGAGTACAACAGAAGCAACCAGCAATTACTGTGTTGACTTCTGTTACTTTGATCTCTGGGTCATGACCTTTGTTTTCACGCAATCTTCAAAGCAGAGATTGGAGACTAGGTTATTTTAGTGGACACTGTTTAGCAAGCTATTTTTCTGTGTTTCTTGCATCCTGTTGGAGCCAAAAGCTTTTAAATTTTCCTATCACCATTACATATTAGATATTCTGCTTTCCCTTGCCCTCACCACCAAGATATACCTTTACAAAATATTAGCGCCCAAATACAGGAAGTTTAAAAAATAAGCTAAAGAGAACTCAAAGATTATTTTTGTTAATGGTAAGAAACAAAAGCCACTTTAATAATGACAGGGAAAAAAAATGAGTCTTTAAAATGAACCAAACAAGTTTCCTTATAAAAATATCACAGAAGGGAAATTTCCATTTTCTTTTTCTGTCCAAACAAAAATTCCAATAACACAGAGATGTTTTCATCAATTTGTTCTCCTACACTTTTGAAATGTAAGAAGGAATAGCAGGAACGGCAAAAAACCCTTTTCTTCTTCCCTAAAAAAAATCCCATTCAAAGGTTACTGTGGTTCTTAGACAAAAATTAATTGCTTTGAAAAAAACTCCACAATAATGTTTTTCAGTATAAAAATTAGTCTTTTAGTGAAAGACTAGGAAAGAGCTGTAGTAATGAAATAATAGAAATGGTACACCAGTGGATCGCGTGAAGAACCATATCTTAATTTCTTGACCAAAAGCATAGTTTTGTATATTTTCCAAGTATTTTTGATAAAACCTAGTTATTTTTAAAGTAAGTAATATTACTTCCAACCTCTGATTTTAAGATCACTGTGAACCACTGGACCTTGAATTTTTAAAAAAATTATTTTCCACATTTTTAGCATTAAGATTTTGGGGGAGGTTACATCTCTTTTCAGTTTGTTGGAATGAGAAGATTAAGCAAAGCTTTGATTTCTAGCACTTTTCCCTTTCTGGATGAGGAATTAAATAGCCTGAATTTCCATTGAACTCAGTAGGAACAAAATTAAGGCTCAATGAAAAATAAAGCACTGGCTCCAATAGTCATAGCAAAAAATTACAAAAAAGAAGTTCCCATTCAGAATAAAACAAAGCCAGCTGAAGTTATGCTGAAGCACAGTGTCATTCAACATAATTCAAGTTTTTACATAATTCAAGATCACATAAACATAATCTTTTGATGCTTTCTGATAAATTTATCAAAATTAAAGAAAATGAACTTTTTTTAAGGAAAAAAGTTATTTCAAAGCATTAAAAAATGCTGAAATTGGAAAAAAAAAGTTGCATTCAAGATGCTTCAGAATGTCTATTCAAAACTCTGAATTATCTGCTCAGAGTAAAATTAGAAGAGTACTGATCAGTTCCATCATGTAGGTGATATATATTCTAAAGATAGGCAGATAGATCGATTGACTGATACATGGTTTTGGGTTCTGAATCTAATGCTGTGTAGCAAATACATTTCATATAATGCAACAAATAATAACAGAAAAGGATGAGGAAACTTTCATTATAGCAGCAGAACCATACATCATTCAACTAATCAGAAGCCCATTCTTCTTTCTTAAAAGTGCTTCAATTAACCTAGTTTATATAGAAAAAAACACCCAGGGTTTTGAAAAAATGAGAGGAAAGAAAATGGAGGCAACGTTGCAGTTTCCAGCAGATATATAAATAGAATCCCTTCACACTTTGACATAGTGGTTTGCCACAATGTGACCTAAAACTACCTTGACCTCTCCGAAATCAACATTTTTGCATTGAAATGAAACAAGGGACATTCTTGTTTTGATGTATGGCTCTGTGACAGATTATAAATATTACATCACATAACCACAGAAGATGTCAATCAATAAGGAATTTTTTCAGAGAGCACTAAATGAACCACGGGTTCTTGCCTCTGAATGGCTCCTTTAACGTACTACTTTTGCTTAAATGATTAATAGGAGACATATTGTCAGAAAACATACTTAAAGTGAAAAACAGTAAACTGTAGAAATATCATTCATTTTTTAAGCAATTTTCTAGAGCACATGTCACATAAATTTACATAGAGACAGCACTAGTATAGTCTTGTAAGCTGGATAGTAGGCATACCTTCCACTTAAGTGTGAAAGCAATGGGAAATATTTTATTAAGCCTAGGCTGCTCTATTCCATGAAAACCAAAATGCTACAAGCTAAGCTGGATTCAAAAGTGGAATCATTAAAAGGTGAAAGTCTGACAGCCTAGAAATCCTTCTCAAAATTCTGAAACACACTAAAAAGTATATATGCACATCTGGGACAGATGTGCTGCTGTTTAACCCACACCATTTCTGAACACATCGAATTCAAACCCATAAATTCCCCATAAACCTGTTTTTACTCCCCTCTACTTTGTGTTGTTTTATCCTAACTCCTAGAGCATAGTTTGGATTAGCCAAAGGTAAAATCAGAGTTCATTATATAACTCCAAATACTGTGGGTGATCCTAACAAAAAAGCAAGCTCAGGCTCTGCAAGGCAGAGTGACCAGCACTGCCTGGCTCTGACTTGTCTCCCAACACTGTTTGTAGCCAATGTGAAAAGTGCCAGCACACAAGGACTGAAATAATGCATCAGATGGCAGCAAGGAAAAATACACCTAAAGTCTTTTTTTTCCTGCATAATCAATGTCACACCTGTCTTAAGGTTATAGCTCTGAAAATTATGTCACTTAGCAGACATTCCATAAGTTATGGATCTATACTCATAACCATCATCAATCACAAGTATTTCTGTTTTTTTTTAAATAATCCTTACAACTTTCAGCAACATTTCAGTTGGACTTACAGTATTTTATCAAGCTTCCATATTAAATTTCAGATGACCTCTTGTGTAATCTAGCTCATTGACATTACTTATAAAGATAGTTTGGGGTTTTTTTAGTAGAATGTAATTGCTCTGAATAAAGCAGCACAATATAGGAGGAATCATTTATTCTGTGTTAACAGATACAGTAGGTGCTTCTACTTGATAACTACAGTAGAAGCAACTTAGCACCACATCAAACACAAGCAGAAGACAAGGCAACTGACTATTTCAGTGGAGTTATTTTTTTTGTTTCTTTTTTTCATTGCCTGTCACCCTTACTGTATGCAAACCTTGACTCATCTGGGCCTTAACGAAGGAAATGCCCTGAATAGGGGTTTATGAGTACTCACATTCAGGAAATCCTGTGCACACCTGCTCAACTCAGACATGTGCTATACAGCACTGAAATGTTTCCTCAAGCAGGGCTCCTCAGCATGATCTCACTGAAATGGGGGCCACTCAAATTCCCAGGTGTTTCATGGCAGAATGTTACAATGCTTTCAGAATTGAGTAGATGTCTGTTTGAGACTCTGGGTTGATTTTAGTTTAGTATTTTTCCAGTAGTAAAACAAAACTTTCATGCCTTACCACATCTAGAAGTGAAAACACTAACCTGTATCTCTGGTAGTCATCTTCATCCTTTTCTTTGCAGACCAGTTCATTTGGACAAGCAATGTTTCCAAGCAAACTGAGATACTGTAGTGAGGGCACAACTTCAGCCAAATGATCCAAAAGTCTTTCTAGTTCTGTTATGTGTCAAAGGTAATGGGTTAAGGATTCAATGACATCAATGAAAAAAGCATTTAGAGTTGCATCACTGCTGATTTAAACATACATTTCAATAACTGACAATCAAATTTAGTATGGTATTCAGGAAAACGTCACATTAATTGTTCCAAGGGCAAAAAGGGATAAACTTCAGTCAGTTTTTTGGCATGGAATGAAAGAATTGGGCTGTTCTGTCATTCTTTTCTCCTCCTTTTTTTTCCTAGGTGGTTCACTACAAAACATTAAAACTTTGACAAAATGATGGATGCTGTGTGGTAAAATGGCTAGCAATTGCTGGAGCCATGAAACTTTTCCAGCATGGAAACAAACAGTTAGTTTCACAGCACATTCATCACTAATATATTCAGTCCACTGGAAAATGAGTTTAAAAAAAAGAAAAAGCAAAAGAAAAAAGTCAAACCACAACAACCCAGGTTCACTCCCAGCATATAAACGTTTTGAGTGTCACAGCAACACATTTGTAACTACTCAATTAGGATATGCCAATTAATGCTTTACTAAGTGACACTTCAAGACTTCAGTGTTGCAAATACTTTATATATGAATCTTTAAAGTCTTGTAAAGCATAAAATTTTTCATTAAAAGAGCCCTATATTTTGATGTTCATGAGGCTTTTTAACTTAACTGTGTTTCTCAAAACATAAATAAGACGGGTACACCTTCATTATTGTCAACCTGAATAAAACAAACAAGCAAACAAAGGTTAAACTGTCTTTAACCACTGCAATACTGGAAATCATAGCTTAGGATGAAGCCTATACAACAATATTCAACCATTTGCACCTCAATTTGTTAATTGATCAAATAAGTATTTTATTACAGCCTAGTATGACAGTTTCTAAAACTGGAACTATACATTCTAATTTACTTCAATTTACATACAAAGATACTGGTGTGATTCTCAAAAAATGAGAATGCATGTGTGTGTGAAAAGTTTCCAATATTTAAAAATCAACTGACTTAGACAAGAGTAATAATTATTCAAAACCATTACAGGATATTTCATTGCTCTGTTTTTATTCCCTCCTGCTGTTAGAGACAAACTATTGTTTTAAATCCTCAGTTCACTTTTGTTGCTATTATTTATACTTGATTTATGTGTTTCTGTTATCTTTGTTATTTTTAGCTGATGGAATTTACTTTATTTCTTCACCCCAATATCTTAAGGGCAACAGAAGCAATACAGAACAGAGAAAACAGCTTCATTGTTAAAAATGTGGTCTTCCTTTTGTTAGCCTGAAATTTTAGTTTCTTTCCAAACACATATGAAGATCATGCCAACAATTACTGATTCTATTATACTAGAATCAATGTATCTACACTCATGGTTAGTGTTCTGTCCCATAAGATCTAAGGAGTCATACTTAAATATTTTGCATGAGTGAGGAAAATGAGGATTGGAAATAAGTTCTATGAACTCACTGAACAGGTAGGTATGTTAACTTTTAATTTGGCAAAGCCACATTACAGAATGCTTTATACCAGTAATTAATCTTCCAAACCCTAAGAAAGAATTATCTTTTTGTAGTGCCATATGATTTGTTAGCTAGGACAAATTACCAATCAAAACTTGGTGCTCATTTTCATACCTGGACCTTAAGCTCACACATAAACTTCTTCATGGCTCTTTCAGGAAGTATGTGACTGTGATGGGAAACTCACAAACTGTTTTTCCACACATGTTCAAGTGTGGAAAAGGCTTTTTAAAAGTTTCCGAAGACTGCCAGAGAAGTGTTTGAACCTGGCACCCTCCCTCAGCCAGGAGAAACACTTAATTTCTCGGAGGATTGCTTAAGTCACAAAAAGTCTCCCTGAGAGAAATAGTTTATTATTACAAAAGACAGTTATTGCCATAACAGCAATCACACACAGGAGGCTAGCTATTGCAAGGCTTTGATTGTGGCTGCTCATTTCCTATCAAAAGGAAAAGAAAAAAACAACATAAAAATAACACCTCAACAACAACAAAAATAACAAGCCATTCAAAATTTTTGCTCCTTTTATGAAGTAAACACGCACGACTTTTGCTTCTCAATTCAGCAGAACTATTTCTTGTGTAAAAGCTGTTCTCCCCAGAAGTTTGCTGAATGTGGAGCATGACATGTATTCTAACTCCCACATGAACATGCAGCCTTCAAGGCAAATATCAAGATGTATTTAGAAATGTAATGAAGAGCAGTGTCAGCTTAGATATGCAAAAAGTATAAGACTACACCTCAAAACCCTATGGAAAGCAAAAGGGAGAGATAGCATATTCACCAAGAATTTTAGGTAAATAACAGGAGTTGATAATCTGCATTTCAAAAATCTTAATCTCCCAAATTTGGAAGTTAGTGTCTAGACTCTTAACACCTCATGTCTAAACCCTGAGCATTTATTTTCAGATGCAAAAACACCCACTAAAATATATCTCATGGAAGAGAATCAGCAGTTATATCATAAATATTTAATTTTTCTGTTCTTTAGGACTTATGTATCTTTTCTTATCCCTCTTAAAAACAAAATGCAAGGTACAGATTGATTTTCCAAGAAGCCCCATTCACCTAACACCACAGTTAATTTTTATAAAACATGTAGGAAAAAATTGAATGATATCCTGTTAAAATTCTCATGATTAAATACTTCTCAGAGATGACTCATAAGTCATGGTGCACTTCTAGTGCAGTGTTTAGTTAATTAGCATGTCAAATACTTATTTAAATCACAATACTGGAACTATATGATGCCACTAAAAGCATTATGTCTTTCTAAAACAATGCTACGAAAATATGGAGAGAAAATCAAAGCAAGTCTGAAATTTTATTGCCAGTTTCCTTTATATTATTTATTATTGTTGCAGTCCAAGGAGTGCCATAATGGTGCAATCAGAACCAAAGAGCTGCAAAATCCTGCTGTGCCACTTCTAAGACCAATTTCAGCTCCATTCTCTCCAAAAAAAGAAATCCCACAATTAAATCCATGGACAGTGCTAGTGAAAATGTATTTATTTATTTAGAGCTCTGTCAAAATAGCTCTGGATTGATGTGTCTAAAGTCAGTGTCACTGATCACCAGGTGAATATGTAACAGTGATGCCAACACTTACACTATAACCTAGTGTTTGAAAAATGGTTTAAAGTATTGCTGTTATGATAATTAAAAAGCCTTAGTGTAGTAATTCATCTCCTAATTCAAGTGCCATCATTACCAATCTATTAATGCCTCTCTTTCTAACAGACATAAACAAAATAAAAAACTGTAACAATTAAAATTTTTAAATCATCAGCTCTACAGTTCACAAGCTGTAATATTCTGAGGAATTATACAACAATGGTTCCCTCCAAAAATGCAACTTGGTCTTCAGGAACAATTAACAGAAACACACTAAACATACTTTAAAATTTCATCCACACCAAGGGACCATACTTATTTCTTGCACTATTTCTAGTTTTAAATTAGGGCAACATTTAAAAGAACTGGGTATCTCTTACAGATTAACTTTTTAAAGCCCCTTCAGGCTGTTACTATGTGCATACCACACGTGCATATTCAGACTGTTCACAAGCAGAAATACACACAAGCATACACAACCAGATTTTCTGTTATCACCAGATTTTCTGTTCAGAAAGACAAATGCTGCCAGCAACATTGAGACCATAGTAATAGAATTATTTGGAAAATTACAGCACAATGATGCGTCCAGTTCAGCTGCAGAGCAACACAATTTCTTGCAAGTTTCATGGAACAAAAATATCCTACAAATAGGCATGTTCTGACTTGTCTGTTTTCACTCTCCCTCTCATACTCCATACCACTGTTTTTGAGGCTCTTTCAAAGGCAGAAAGAACAAGCAAAAAAGCCCAAAGAAAATTATGAATCAACTATCTGTGCAAGCTTGCAGCATTTTTGTTTGTTTTGTAGAAAATCCTGTAACCTGGACTAAAATTCTAGTGGCTAATCAGGACTACATCCCCTTTCAAGCCATTCAAAGATTAGTTCCCAGGAAACACTACATTTGCACAAGGACAAAGTTGCAAACTCTGAGTGGATAGTGCCACTTGACTTAGCCAATTTTAGGAGAACCTCACAAGCAGGGACAGTAATTTTGATGCTAAGCTGTGTCTTTTGACAGCAAGCATAGTAAAAGACTATTCTGTTACACTTCTAAAAGGCTGAGTGGATTCACACAGAAACTACTCCATGATGCCTTAAGAATTCCCCCATTCCAGACTTTGGTATTCTCAAGAGTCTCTTTAGCTGTGTCTTTTCTGCACATTTCCAGGGCAGAGACACTGCATGAATCCTTTATGGGGAGTAATATAAGGGTCAGCTGCTTTAAGTACTGAGCACTAATGCTGGCCATCCCCAAACGCTACAATATTTCTGCTTTCCTTACCAGCATTCTTGGTATAACCATACTCATGCTTGTTCTTAGGAAAAACTGCAGGTCAAACCCATGCAGAAACACACTCTATGCTAAGTTTCTAAACTAATTTACTGTGTCTAAAAAAACTTAGACATTTCCTATCTCACCATACAATTACTTTTTACATATAGTTTGACACATGCAAGAGAATCTGGGATTTCCTTCTGTATGCTTTTTGTCTGCTAGCAATTCTTTTTACTAATCACACACTCAAATACAGAAAAGCAACCACTCTTGTTCTCTCAGTGCTTTCCAAGTTGCTCCACCATCATCTTTCAAGAAGTCATTCCACTTCCCCAAAAGAGTTGCAGGAGAGCTTTCCAGGTTAATGAACTTCATTGACTACAGTTTTTGGAAATTCTTGGAAACAAAGAGACACAGTAAAGAGCAATCAGCATACATTTAAAGTATTTCTGAAATATGTACATGAGAATATCAGGAATATCATGCAGAATTCCAGACCATCACAGAGAAAGACCCAAAACTGTCATTCAAAAGTTTCTGTCAACTAATCATGTCATGCACTTGCTGCAATCAACCTAACATTAAAACAGCTGAATAACACTTCTACCAGAGCCATAAATGTGATAAAAGTACCCATATTTATTCCCAGCTGTAACATTTGCTACAATTAAATTTATCACAAACATGATGTAGCAATCACAAGCTGTTCCACATGCAAATAGCCTTGAATCAGAAGTTACCAGTTCTCCTCTGAATGCAGAATGAAAAGATCTTTGCCATCTGAACGCTTTTCCATTAGAATGTGCTAGGTCTTCAAGGTTGGATAACCACAGAAATAGCTTGCAATATGCAAGTATACATTTCCCTCTTCTCTGTGTGCAATAGGATGTCACACACAGTCATTTGTATGCCACATTCTGGCTTGAACCCTACCTGGTAGGGAGATAGGACCTTGAGATAAGGCCTTGTTCAATGACTTTGAAACCACTTTGCTCAAGAAAAAAAAAAGGTGCAGAGTGGATGGTAATTAACTATGTCCATATATCTCATGGAGAGCTTCCTGCATACTGAATATATGGGGAAAAAAAATCCCATTCTGTCTACTGGAGCACCATTAGTTTTCTTTATGGAGCTGGAGTTGCCAATGCTTTAAAAGCATTTTAGAATCCCCATGGTTCCAAGGTTGCAGATTTGAAAACCAAATTTCTATATTTTTAAGTAACAAGGCAACACAAAGACAAAAAATAAAGTAGCAGCTCACAATTTTTTAAAAAGTTCTGATATCTGCAGTTCAACTCCTGCAGGCACTGCTGTAGAACAGCACAAGGAATCACCTGAACTGTGGACTACTTCTGTCTTCCATAGATGTATGGAAGACTACTTCTCTCTTCCATGATGGCATTCACATCGCTTAATTTTTACTTCAGATACACTGTATTCTAGAAGAAAGACTTTTGGCTCATTAGGTACAGCAGTTCTCTAACGAGCCACAGATTTCACTGAATTCACAGTTGTGGTGTGAAGAACTCAGAAGCCTATGCAGGAAGGGTTCTGTACCACTTCATCTGTCTGCTTAGAGGGAATGAAGAGCCACGCATAATAGGAGACAATTAGTGTCTTTAATGTATTCATTCAATCTAAGCATCAAGACTTCAGCTCTTAATATAATGAGATTCTGGTCAGACTGGGACTTCTGTGTCTTCAGGCACTTAAGGACAATGCAGGAACAAGCACAGAGGGAAAATAAATTACAATCTATATATAGTTTTAGGGTTAAGCAAATCTGTAATTATTACAGATCATTATGAGACTTCTGTGAAGACAAATTATACCAGAAGTACTTACTGGTATGTTGTTCAGTTGAGGTATTTAATATATGCTGCTTTCAAAGACTCAAGAACATATAATACCTAAATCTGAAGGACACTGATAACTCCTCTTGCCATAAGAAATGTACTCACCATTATGGTCATTCTGCAGGGTTCTAGATTTCCCACTCTATGGTATGAAATATTTTAGGTTTCCCCTAAACCATTCAAAACCTAGATCTAGATTCAATTATAAAATCACAGAATATGCTGAGTTGGAAAGGACCCATCAGGATGACTAAACTGAACTCCTGGCCCTTCACAGGACATCCCCAAGATCACACCCTGTGTCTGAGACCATTGTCCTTTGCTTCTTGAACTCTGTCAGGCTGGTGCTGTGACCACTGCCCCGGGGAGCTGTTCCAGTGCTCAGCCACCCTCTGGGTGAAGCAGCTTTTCCTGATATCCAACCTAAACCTCCCTTAATCAGTTTCAGGCTGTTCCCTCAGGTCCTATCACTGTCACAGAGCAGAGATCAGTGCCTGCCCATCCTCTTCCCCTCATAAGGAGGTTGTAACTGCAGTGAGGTCTCCTCTTGTCCAGGCTGAACAGACCAAGTGCCCTCAGATGCTCCTCACATGGCTTCACCTCCAGACCCTTCACCTTCCCTCACGGCCCTCCTCTCTGCATTCTACATCTGCATTCAACACCTTTTTCTCAAGAAATTTTAGTACCAGTTCCTCAAAAGTATATAGAATGGATGTTAAATGTATGACCAGCTTACTGAACTAAGTAAAGAAATAGAGCTTTTATTACAAAAAAAACACAGGTCTGGTTCATCATCAGACTTGTGTCTAGAAGTGAGGCAGTGAACACCTTCTAATTTTCAGCATACAGGCAGGTGTGTGTATGTGTGTATGTGTACATATATTTGACAAACTATCTATTGATAGTTTGTCAAATTTTGAAACTGCCCATTTGAGTAGTTTTGACAAATACTATAAAGATTGAAATGTAAAGGAAATTGAAATGTCCATACTATATTGTTCCATACTGGTCAAGATCAGCACAGTGAAAAGCCACAAAACCTCACACTGCTATAACACACACTAAGAAATAAATCTATTTAGAAGTTTCCTGACTGATTTTTAGTATCTAGTCAACACACTTGAAAGGAGAAATGAGGCTTCCCATTACAAGCACAGGTGACTGCAGTCATAAGTCCTCCTACAAAAGCAACTTCCCATCTACCCCCATCCATCCTGATCTGTGCTGCTTTCTGCTGTCCACTGTGTGCGAGAATGAAACTAAGATATGTTTCTCAAAGTAAATCAGACTTTTCAAAAATAACCATACTACATACATGAAATAAAGCATGTTAGATACATAATCCAACCCTGCACAGTGTTGAGGACTCTCCTTTAGATATTTCTGTTATATAATCTGCATTTTCAAAGATTTTTAAACAGATTATACATTACAGAAAAGTTGAGCAATAACACATTTTTTGATTGCAATATTTTAGTTTGCTTCTTCCACTTCTAGCAGGAAAATTGGCAGTGGCCTGACTGTAACTGAAATACACAACTAGAATAAAAAAAATACCAGGTGATTCTTCTAAGTCTTTGCCTGATTTAGAGATAAGCTTTCACATTTGTACAGTACCCAGACATTATGTTAGCAGGATTCAAATGTTATTTACACATACAATGCCACACAATAAGTGAACCATGCAAAAGGAGTAGAAAGGTCTTATCAGAACTATCGACACAGGATATGGGTCAAAATGAAGCCAGAATAAAAGGAGAGAGGAATACAGTTACATTAAGAGATACTCAGAAAAGTTCTTATATGTGTTCTAAAGTTTACATGCTATTCCAAACTTCAAAGGGGTCAGTTTGGCTTTTTGTTTATTTTCATCTCTCTCTCACTCTCTCTCTGTAAATATTTATGTATACATGGCAATATTCCACCTACTGAAGTTTTATTTCAGATCAGTATTCTTTGCTCGTGTCCTTTATGTAGTGCTACTGTCCTATACTGAACAATCCTTCCTGTAATGTATTTCATTATTCTATTAAATGTACATTTTTTTTCTTAACATTTTTCAAAGAATTCTGTAGAGAAATAATTCATTAAAAGAAGTGATTCAAGTTCAAATAAGACCTTTTTCAAACACCTCATTAACATTGAGGAGAGGAATCTGGAAGGTCTCTGTGCTTCTGTAGACTGATGTATCCTCCCTACAAGAGATGACTGCTCCCCAGGGCTCAGGATGTTAATGATGGACAGTAGTTAATTTTCCTTCTCTGGGCAGTTTCTATACAATAGGCATTTACAAGTATTTCTGCAACTCCTCTATTAAATCACTTGTAGCACGCTACAAAATGCATATATTGTTTCTGTAACCTGTGTAGCTCAATACTGTTGAATCTCTAACTTCATAGTTTTTTTATGGAATTAAAAAAAAATCCCAGGATAGATCAAATCCTTCTTATCATGTGATCATTGGCTTTGAGAGCTTACTCACCTGACAATACTATTTTAGTCTGTCTGTGAGACCAGCAGAAATTCTTTTAAAATTTCTACTGACAGGATAACTTTTTTCCTCTCTGATTTTGTTCACTGAGTTAATACTCAATACATCTGCCCTCTTTTTGGTATGTGCAAAACTCCTTCTGGACTGCTGCCTCTAGGACAAATATACTTACATGTTTTTTGGTCTTATGAACAAAGTTACACTTCATGGTTTCTAAGTGGCATCACCAAAAATGTTCTTATACATTCTTCACGAGCTCAGATTCTACCATGGCAGCAAACAACAAAACAATAAAACCAGTTACTAAATCCAACCCACAATACCTTGCATTAACCATAAACCTAGCCAAATACCTAGTACAGTAATGACTGTTACTGTTCAAGAGATACTCTTGGCAAATTTCCACAGCTTCAAGAAAGAAAGTTACTCTGCTGATTTTTATTTATTTATAGAGTCAAAAATAAGAGCAGAAATTGTAGAATCTGCAGTTATTTTTATTCCTCTCAGTAGGAGGATTTTGCTTTAGTAGGAGGTAAATTGCTCTCTGTTTACATTGTCTGTAATAAAAGCCTGCAGTTGAGCAGTCTTGTCCTCATGCTGCAATTACAAGGCCAGGGCTTTAGTGGGCTGTGCTCTAAGACTCTGCAGGCCTCAGTTGGCCTTTTGGCCACAGTTTGATCACCTTTCACTTCTGTAAAATCACATATTACACCCCCTCAAATCTCCAGATGGGTCAAAGTATGGGAAAATTATGGAATAATCAAGTCTACACCCACAGACTTTGCAGATAATTAGTTTTTACAGACCGTTGTATCTATAAGCCTACAGACTAAGGGCTCTGATTCAGCAGAGTATTTAGACAAATGTTGAAATATTTATTCTTAATAAACAGAAGCAGGCACTAACTTTAGGCATATGGAGAAGTGACTGATTGGTTACAACTAGACTTACTCATACATCAAAAGACTTTACTGTATAAAGACCTTGATTTGGAAAGTATTTTATGTGATTTTTTACAGAACTAGGATACCAAGAAAAGAGTGACATGCTTTTACAACTGCAGTTGCACAGCAGCTGCCCAATTGTGCATATTACCAGTTTCATGAAAATAGAGAAAATCATTAAAATTGTTACGTGGGTTTTAAATAATTTTCATCTTACTTTACTTTAATGCTTTAGGAGCTATTTAAAGTATTAAAACCTAATAGCGTTTCACTGCACGCTCTATTCCACTAGAGGTCAGCCTGCAACAGAACCCCAAGCAAACACAGGAACTGCTGCACACGGGCAGCACTGACATTATTTTCTTTCTGTATTTTATCTATTAGAAAGATTTCTTCAGAGCCATAACTTAGATCTCTCACTAAAATGGAGCAACAGGAAGATATAATGGTGCATTTCATTTATGAATGACCTGTAATAAATTACTCTGAAGTATTCCAGGTGCCAAACGAGAGAATGCTTTGTCTGCACATGAACTATATTTCACATACTTTAATTTGGCTGACACATAAAACTCATTTGACATTTTGCAGGTATTTCTTTGAAAGGATATTTGGTTCTTGTTGAGCGTTAAGGTATGGAGGTGGGGTAACCTGGGTAAGAGAAGGTCATTTCCGAGTAGATTGTTGTCCAAGATCAGCTCTTCCAAGTAACTGAATGTTTTCAGTCCTTCTAGTGACCTGCAAACGACAAAGGCAACAGGAAAAATGATACTCCACTAAATCAGGGAGGCCATTATGAGCTGAAATAAATATTTTAACCTTCCCTTTCAGGAGTGGGAATAGTTTTGGTTTGGGCCTGTCAGAAGAGTGAATGACAAGCATTAGTGGCAAGGGGAGTGCTGGCACTGCAACACATCCTTCACATGCTGGCAGGATGAAGGATGCGGGTCACTTAGTGAGTAGCCAGGATCCAAAACAAAAGGCTTCAGATATGGGGCCTGCAGGATGAATTTGTCAATGTCTTGTGCCTTCAGGCACCCAGCCTCGCCTGACCCTAACCTCCATTCCCAAGATAAATAACTCTGTCACAGTTCACCTTCATTCCCTGGACACAAATTTAAGTTGTCATCCATCATTTCTGCCAAGAAATATCATACCCTGCTAACAATAATAAATACAACTTCAAGTATCATTTCTTAGTAGTTACCTTACATGCAATAATAGGAAATGTAGAAGGGATTTTCTCCCCCTTTTTTATTAACCTCTTAATTAGCTTTTTGAGTTCCTGCAAACAAAATAAAATGTTCTCTACAAAACAAAATGCCGAATTACTCCAGACAGAAAAGGCATTTGCTTTCTTCTTGGAACTTACTGTCCCACTGTCAAGCCACAGGTCACATTGAAGAGAGCAGCTTTAAAAAGCAGCATTTGACAACATGGTAGTGAAGATGATGACTTGTAAATAAACAAGGTGCTGGAAGCATTCATTGCTCTCATAGCAAAGTACCAAAGGAAAAAAAAACCAAACAAAAAACCCAACAAACTAAAAAAGAACATTTCAGTACCTTGTTAAGGCATCTATTCCAAGCTTGATTCTTAATGCTTGCTCATTCCAACAGTAAAAAACCTGTACACATTAATCAACTAAGACACACGATATACAAAGCATACACACAGACGTGCATTCACAGCTCATTCACCTACCAGACACCTAAAGATATGCTGAGATTGCATGACTTGACAGCTGATCTACTATGCCTACCAGTGGGAAGATCATCACTGTATCTCCTGGCTGTTTTGTAAAATGTGATGAATAAGGGAGATGAAGGTTGTACTATTTATTCCATTTCCAATGACATTTATACTGAGGGGATTTCCTCACCCTCCCCTCAGTTTTTGGCAAAGATCGAAGTACAGCCAAGGTCCTTGTTAGAATGTTCCACCAGTAAAATTACTGGAGGAAAACACAAGTATTATTAGAAAAGACAATTTAGCATTCATCTGTGCAACAAAAACAAGGTACTGCTTTAGTAGCTAGAACTTACAGACCATTTATAGATCACGCTTAGATGGCTCAAGCAACCAAAAGAAATCAACTGTGTGACCTTTACACTGGGTACTGCACACTAAACTATGAATATTCAAGTAACATTTGTGCAACACTGCAACAATGTATTTCAGTCCAAGGACTCCAAAGCCTCTTGACTTGAAAGGGAGGTACAACTATCACTAACGCCATTTTGATGCTCAGCAGCCAGACTGAAGAAAATTTGCCGCTTATACCCTATGGTATATCCACACCACTACAGTGCATTGACACTACAATTTCTGAAGCTGAAAAAATAAAGGCCTCTATTATAAACATTTTACTGAAATAATCACCACAGGAACAAGCACACGTTTTGTATGTGACCTTAACCAACAGTTTGGGGAAAAAACCTCAATTCAGCCTATATAAACTGTTCACCATTAAAATTTGTGCTAGTATGCTGCATTGAGCTAGCTATTTCAGCAAAAGGTCACAACAGACTCAAGTTTTGCCAAAGTCAAGATTCGAGGAGAAAGCAGCAAACATCTCAGACAGTGCTTTCCTCCAAGTACCTTTAAAAGGCAAAATACTGAGAGGAAGTAGCAGTGAGTTTATCAAGCTGTTATGAGTTTTCTTTTCAGTTTGACAAACCTAGTTTAGCAAATTCCCCTTAAATACTCTTTATTATATAAATAGTGGATTATTTCCAAACCTCACATTTCAGTGTATGACTTTGACTTGCCAAAGAGTTCAGCGAAGGCCACCTCCTTGTCAGCACCACAGAGCCTTATGGGATGTTAATAGATCCTTTGTGCAAAAACACTGCTTGGGCTCTGGTCAGTGTCAGCATCAAAATACACATTGTTCCTGAGTTATGTTATGCAAATATAATACTCTTATCATGAGAATCAGCAAATGGTTGGCAACTGGCAAGGAGAAGAAAGCGCACATCCAAAAGTGCTGCAGGGGAGGCATAAAACAAAATGACAAGCCATGAAGGGGGACAAAAGGCCTCGAAACACTAGAGGGAGTTGCCTATTGAAACAGTCTTTCTTTCACAACCCTGGGCTGAACACAAGGGTACTAGTTTCATAGATAGGCAGAGAAAATTGTGCGCAAATCTCCTTACACCTGTCTGGTTTTGATAATTTTTGCCATGTAATGTTATTAGCTGCTCAGTTAAAAAGGAGCCATGTTACACAGGGGGTTGCTTATAATTGCTGTTTTCATGTCATCAGAGTAGTGTGCACTTGGTGATTTAATCACCTAAATTCAGAGTCCAGGGAAATGGGAGGGGTTGCCACAGTACAGAGAGAAGGTGTAGCCCTTAATATAAATTTATAGCCATATGTTGTTTTGCCATTCATTAATACCTTTTTTCCATCTTAAACAGAAGAAAGTAACAGCACCAAAACAAAAATGGTAAGACATGGCAAAGAAAAAAAAAGGAAAAAAAATGTTTGCTATCATTCAATGTTAGTACCCACTAAATTCTATGCAACAGTCTCTACCAACATAATATATTAGGAAATATTGCTCAGCAGTTGTACTCCAAAGTGTAAAAGTTTTAAATACAATCCACACAATTGGTTTTATGGTGCAAACTTCACCAAGTCCCATAACTTCCATGAACCTCAATTTCCCGTCTGCAGATGGGGGATAAGAAAGGATTGCAATTGTAAATTGGTATGGAGAAAACATTTTTGAGAATCTGAGACAGAAATCAGTACAAAATACTGTCATTTTTATTTTTAATGAGGTTGAGCAAGCAATATTAATGTACTCCAAGTATTTCCTTATGAACCTATTACAAAAAAGGAGAGGAATGCTTATATACACACAGCATAGGAAGGAGGGTGCAAGCAACCTAGGAGATGAATATAAAAAAAGGGAAATCCCCTAAGAAAGAGAACCAATCTAAAATTAAATATGCGCCGTTTTCTCATAGTCCACAGCATATAAAAAGTCTCCCCATGTCAGCACACTAAAACAAACACACAATCTTACCACAACAATGCAGCCAGCACCAAAGGGCTGGTGGCAAACAGTTGTTTCCCTGACTTTTAAAAGGCTAATAAACATCACTAAGGTGGATTGCAGGTTGCCTGTCCCTGCTCTAATGTCATGAAAGCTGCCCATTATCTCAACCACAGGTACCGTCTCAGTTACCTCATTGCAGGGCTCACACTCTGCTCCCAGAGGAGAGCAAGTGTTGCCAAGAGATTTCCACTGCAATTTTCAAAGTCACATCAAACCGACAAAACATCACAACGTATTCAGTGCTGCCTCATTCAAACAGAAAAAACTTTAAGTTTCCACTGTAATTAACCCTATCCTCGTTAAGATAATTATGATCAAGCTCCCTGTCACAGCTAATATCACAGCATCATTGCCTATGGCTCACGCTTTGCCCTCATTAGCTTACAAAAACACTGCGCTAAACAGGAAGCTCACTCCCTCTGCAAAACGACTTTAGATGTTCTGTAAGTAGACAGTAAATAATCCTTTAGAATATAAGGGTCTCAGAAACGTCATTTTAGCCAAGTCCTTTGGCTAATCAGTATGATTTCTTCCAGCTTTCTTTTCCATAATTCATTCATGGTTTATAACAAAGTTTTAATCATAAAGGAATGTCATGACAGAGTTGGGGTTTTTTTATGTATGTGTACGCATGGTAATTGTCAACCACACGATTTCATGTGATCCCTCTGGCCTGACAGGGATTTGGTTACAATGAAAGTAAAGAGCAACTCTTCGTTTTGGTAATATTTGACAATGAAAACATGAGATTTTATAAATTAAAAAAGCAGAAGCCTTGCAAGCAATAGACAAAACCTGGTACTCTGCAGTTGTCCTTGTTCAGAAAAACAAGCTGCTCAGAAGCATATGCTAAAAGAAGAGTTCCTTACATTTTATCCCACCCCTTCATTAATAAGACAGCTGCCTCATATCTAATTGACTTTTTCCTCCTGTTTAACAGGAAAAGAGAGAGCAGTTAACAATATGCAAATGAAAGAGTTTGGGTTTAGCCTTGAAATTGATTTGCACTTTGTTGACAAGAGATAGCCATTAGCAGAAGTTAAAGATGGAGCTGTTACAAAACAAGAGCTTTTTTAAATACCTTTTCCTAGCCTTTAATGTTTTAATAGATTACAGGAGAGCAGAATCAACATGAGAATCTTAGTACTGGATAATTTCAGTATTTAAATAGAAATGCAAATTCTATTTCTCCAGCACCTGCCAGCCAAGGAGTACAAAGCATTTTTCTGCAAAAAATTAATGAATTACTTTTCAAAAACCTGCTGAGCTTAAAATTCCATTTTGTAGTAAAGCAGAGAGAGGTTAAGTGACTAACGGAAGGTGACCTCCAGCAATTTTCTGAGACAAGAAATAACACCCAGAACTCCTGACTTCTAGTCCTTTGACTTAACCTCACCAAAGCAAAACAAAGCACAATAAAAAATGGGGATATATATATAAAATAACAATAAATCAGGTGGACAAAATACAAGTAAAGCATCAAAAAATGGCTTCTACAGTATTCAAGAATACAAGATCTTTTTTTTTTCCCATCTGCTTAGTGATTTTATACAGTTTCCTGCATGTAAGAGAACCGAAAAGAAAACAGAATGAAGTATTTAATGGACAGCTCTGACATGACTTCTGGACCAAGACAGAACACACACAGAAAAAAGAAAAAAGAAAAAAGAAAAAAGAAAAAAGAAAGAAAAAAGAAAAAAAAAGGAAAAAAAAGAAAAAAGAAAAAGGAAAAAATAAAAAAAGCCAAGCGCCCTAGTGACAGTAAAGAATCTCCTAGATCCAAAATTTGTAAAGCAAGAAATGCTTTGTTTTGTCTAATATCAGAAGAAATGTTAGTATTTTACAGGTTATCTAGAGGTAGTATTTTGCATCACATCCATCTTTCTGTTGGTAGATGGAAAATATCTGGAAGTAACCATTAGGGTAAAACTTGAGGCACAGCTGTGAATATGATCAGCAAAAGAGAAGTTAAAAGAAATTAAGAAGCAGCATCATTAAATAACTGTGAGAAAGAGATCTCCATAAGAAAAGATTAAACTTCTGTTATGAATTTGGCCTACAATAGGTTTCTGAATCTTTTCAAATAAAGGTCATACTTGACTTCCAGACATACAGGAAAATAAATGTAATTCCCTCGATTTTCCCCTTTTCTTATACACTGAAACATACAAGACTATGTGAGACACTGTAGTACCAGTAAAGACTGGGATGAAAACATCTTTCACAACAATCTTAAACCAGAGCTATGTAAGCACATCAAAATGTTGGGGATTCACGAAAACTCAGCATCTTCATCTATTCTTTTATAGTCTTGTTTTAAGCCTTACACAGCAAATTCCATTGCTTAAAAAGAGAAGTCCAAACTTCTAAACCCTTAGAAGCCACCACCCACCCCATAACCTCAAAGAAAACACAAACAAAAGTAGAGTCAATAAACACACAGACAAAAAGAGATGAGGTCACCTGAATTCTAGATGTTATGTTCACAACATTTCACAAACATTCCTACCAATTATAAAACTGAAATGCAGATATTTCTTGAGAGAGGGATTTTGCTAGTAAACAGCAGTTCCTCAAATGATGGTATAGTCTGAAAAGCAATAATGCAGATTCATCTCATCTATCTATAGAAGCCCAGTCACTTATAATTCCTTACAGGCAGCAAGAAAAGATGGGAACTCCCAGTGAAGGTGAATCAGACCTTCAGTTGAGGCTCAGTGAAGCACATTTATTTGGGAAGGATGAACAGAGCCTATTTGTCTTGCAATGAAATTAAAAGAAACTGCAACATTAAGGTAAAAAACTGTAAGAGCCACGTCCCGTAAGAGTGGATTATTTACCTGGTGGAATAAACTACAAATCCCAACTACAGCTTTCAGGGGCTCACAAAAACATATTACAGACAACCATTCAGTCATTCAATCACCATTTCCTCACACCAAGACTCTACTAAAAAAAAAAAAAAAATTAAAAAAAATAAAAAAAACCCAAACCACAAACAGCAACAACCACCAAAACACAAAAAACCTCAATAAGACAAACAACCAAACAAACCAAGCAAAAGAGATAAATTAGCAACCAGATTGACTGTGGTGGGGTTCAATTTCTTTTCTAATGAACCTCTAAAAGTCTCAGATTTCACAATGTGTATTTAATGCACTTCTACTCAAGAGAATATCCCATTAATACACCTCAAACTTTATCCTTCCTGTTAGGCTGCTTTTTCCCTAAGTTTCTATATTACATCTTTAGGATTAAACATGCCAAGATTTTATATTATACTACTGTTATAATTTTGTTTAAATTTAAATAAAATGACAATCAGTGTACTACAGCCTGTGGGAAGGCGGTTTTCACATAAGCCATACAAAGTATTTCAAAATAATAAAAAAGGGATCAGAAAATGAGTTCTTAGTCATCAAACAAGTATCATATAAGAAAATACAGTTTGCAAAACAGTGTAAAAAGAGAGAGAAAGTGACGTGTTCGTGGCTTATCAAAGGGCATTCTGGAAAAAACACCACTAATAGTTCAATTATGCATCACTTCCCTAAAATTCCTTAGTACAGGCTTAAACATCCTACTGCTAAAAATTATTGGAAGTCCTTCATGAAGAATAGCAATGAGTTAAGAGAAAAGCTTGGATGCAAGGCTATTGCTTTGTCTTTTTCCCCAGTCTTAACATGGAACTCAATTCCAATAAAACAAATGCCATTAAAAAAATTAAAAATAATAAAAAAAGGAAATACTACCATTTCATGAACTTGAAAGAATTCAATGAAGTATTAGTGATTAAAAATAGCAAAAGAACATGCCATGGTTTACAAAATATAACCCTACTTGTTTTTTAAAAAAAGCAAACAAACAAAAAACCCCACAAAGAGCTAAAACCCTGTAATGTGTTTATTCTTAAAAGCTCCTCTCTGCTACATGTGCCAAGTGAAGAATCTATTTATAAACCCCCTAAAAACCAGTATTATAATGGAAATATGAGCAAATTCAAGTGCAAAGGCAGTGCCATAATGAAAGCTTTACTGTATCTTGGATCAATCTGTCACTCTGCAATTCAGATAGTAACTTGACCCCTCCCCCTTTTCCACAGAGAGCGGGGGAGTAGAGTGAGTAGAGTAAAGCCCATTTCGACTACCAGAGTTCAGTGGGAAGGGGGAAAAGAAAAGTAATTTTTCTCCCATCTTCCACAACAACCAAGGCTGAGGATTGACAAGCAAATTGACGCACTGCTCAGAGGGCAAAAGATAAATGTTTGATGAATTGGCCATTGCTGGAGGAGTGATGGGCTTCATATGTGCATAATGGACTAGCTGCCGTTCAATTCAGATTGCCTGCCAAGATAAGAAACCATAATGAATGGACCAAGCACAGCCTGTGCCATAAGAATGTATAATCTGACTAGTTTTAATAAACTTAATAAAAAAGATGAAGCAGAGAGAGGCAAGGGGACTGGCCTTTGTGACCAGCTATAAGAGGTGAGAACGACTAATAGACTGCTCAAGCATGATAGCAGAGAATTGTTAATGGACATAATACCAAATCCCTCGATGTTAAAAATGTCTTTAGAACAACTTAAAGACAGGGATCTACACAGGTGCACACCACAGACACTGTAGTACTTGTTAATCAGCATATGACTGCCATTTATTTATTATTTCCTTCTGCTACCTACCCTGCTTTGTCTCCATTCCCTCCTTTATCCCCTGTGCATGGTATCTTAGTCTGTACCCAGATCCAAACCATACACCAACAGTTTTTACCAAAAATGCCTCAAAATCAAAATAACTCTACGATAACAAGACAGAATTCAGGCTCAGTTTCCTGCAGAAAGGTTTTGGCCACACAGCTACATCACTGACTCACTGCCAGCAGAGAAATATCTTTTACCATCAAAAGTGTTCACACTTGATGTAATTTCGTTTGCTTTTGCAAACTATGTTTCCACTTAAGACGAGAAATTTGACAGTACAGTTACAGCAAAAACAGTTACCAAAACCTTTCCAGCACATATAAGACTGTTGTCAGCAACAGCCATTTTGGTCTGGGATTTGCTGTGTTGGATACTGTTCCCCATCTGTACCAATAATTGGGAAATTCTGACCTTATTCAGCCCATCAGCACTATGAAAAGACATTAAAAACCAAACAAAACTCTCAGAATATTATACTGAATATTTTACTGTACACACTGGCAATCACAACCACTTTCATGCTGAGTAGTAAATACACACAGGGCCATTTTTGCTTTTCTTTTCTCGTTATTTAGCCACATGAATAACAATGTCTCTCTTTCTGAAGTTTACCAGACATTAAGTCCTGAATCTATGGAAATACTAAAGGAGTCAACAAAAGAAAAACCAGCTCTGACTTTTAAATCAGTGGGATTATACCAACAATCTATTTCTTTCTTAAGAATTAAAGGGTGAGAACACACCCTTGTGTGTGCACATAACACACCAGGCAGAACTGTTTTACCCTTCAGGTAGGAAAAAAAAAATAAAATAAAAAGAAGAGGACTGAGGAAAGCTAAAACACATATTGTACAGAATAACAACATTGTTATGCATGTTTGCTCTCTTGCTTTTGCTTTTATTTCTCTGATAATGAAAAATAAATAAGGAAGCAAAAGAGTCTGCTTGGGTAAGTATTGTGATTACCACCCCCTTGATGTCAGTTATGCAGCCCATGTCATAATTTAAACAGAAATTATTATATGCAAGACAGACATCTGGTATTTCAGTATAAATTTTCTCCAACTGCAAGAGGAAAGTAACTCATTATCAAGCAGCTCAGAAGGCTCACACAACTGAAGGAAATAAAGTTTTACGACAAGAGGATCTCTCCTCTCTCTCCCTGTGAGTGAGAAAGTGAGTGCAAGAATAAGACAGAAAGGGAAGGCTCAGGAGTGCTGGGTGAATTATAGACTGCCTCTCAAGATTCACAGCTCTTCGTGGTAGGAGGTTAATATTCTCACATGTCATTAGGTCTGCTGGCTCTACTGATGGCTCATTGAATCAGGCAGCAAATTATTTCCTCATGCTGCAGAGGACACCACACTTCAAAGGGAAGGAGCCAGGGTCAAGACGGCTCTCCAGTTCGATTAATGAGTTGGGATCAGCAGAGGTTGCCTGTAGGTAAGAATGTGACTGAAGCTTTTGACAAAGCTGACTTTTTGAACAGGACTTGACCCAGGCCCCTTACTCCCCTCCCCACCAAATCTTATTTCCAACATTTGCCTCTGACTGACCTGCTCAGGCCTGTTGGGATAGTTTTGACCTCCTCAGTCTTTGTTACCAGACACAGGAGCTGTCTGCCTATATTTGATGTGTCTCTCCCCAAAGGCCACATCAGTTTATCCAGGCTCATCAGAATACCTCAGAACAGTACAGCAAAATAAGATGGAGTAGATTCATTTCAGATTTTTAACTTTTTTTCATTAAATTTGTTGAGAAGGAAGAAGAATGAGAAGACACCTAAAAGATATTTCCACTTTCAGTAATATTAATAAAGATTTCTCAATGCTCTTAAACGCAGTTAAGAAAAACACAAAGACTATATATTCAAATTATGGAAAAGCAGAAAATGTACTGCTTACATGGTTTTGCTGACTAAGAATATTCCTACCAAATAATGCACTATATAGAATATTCCTCTTAAAAGTTTTTATTTTTATTGCCATAGTATCAAGAGATTAGAGACAATTAAAACTTAATGGCAACTGCATTCATCTCTTTCTAAACAGTCTGCTTTCTCTGAAATACCTGAATGCGTATTTAAATAGATTTGATAAAGTACTGAAATGAGATTAAGTGCATTAATATTTTGAGGGTTTTCTTTTTAATAAAATCTACTGAAACTGCACCCTTTCTCAAACAAATGAGTAACTGAATCAACATGTAAACCACTGTTGGCGAGCGTCCAAAAATCACATATCTTCCGATGATTGAAATGAAACTTTTCCCAATTACACCAACAAAATTGTTCACACATGCCTCTCATTTGCTATATATTTAAAAATTTTGTTCAAGAATAATTTACACATTTATGTTTCTGGAGCAAGGATCCAGGTTATTCTTCAATACTTCTTTTAATCACAGTACAGTATTTAATATCGTCTTCCTAAACATTTTGCTCATCAGTATCCCTAATGCCCAAGCCCATAACACCTTAAAAAGGTAACTTTATGTACTTTATTAACAATTTACAAAATTTAACTTTTGGCGTTTGAAACAGTTTGAAAATCTTTCAGCAATGTCTAAGTGCAAGGCAATTTTTCACCTTCATTCTTCAAAGTTTCTTCTACACTCAAACCCCCTATTTGTAACAGATGTCCTTACTACAACAGACATTTAGGTCCCAAAAGCCAGCAAACAGATTATCAGAACTATAAACTTTAGGGTAAAAGCATACAAGGTCTATGCATGACTGAGCCAATTAAGAAGAACTAGTATCCTTTCAAGGAGATTGCCTTGTGCTAGACAGCAAATCTTCCACATGGATGTGCTTTACTCTAAAGTGCAAGTACACACAAGCAAGAGACAGCTTTTTCTTTTGCTTATGCCTGCACAATCTCCAGTGAATTGTACATTATGCAAGTGGAAGTTTGCAACACCAGAAAAGCTGTTAGAGGGGAAACACTTTTTTATGGGCTTGTTTAAACAAAGTAACTGTGTTACTGGGTCTGTCATCAGTGTTAATATTATATCCTGTTTCATCTGTTTCTAGAGAGCCAAGAGCACACCACAGATCATCTGTGAAGTGTGTGTCTTGTGTAGCACTTAGCAAGAAGGTATGAATGCCACAGAGAAGGACAAGTCCAGCTGGAGTGGGATGCAAGCGGCCAGTTTGGCACTGCCAGGGAGAAAGAAGAAATAGTTGTGTTCAGGGAAAGGAGGAGCCACTCAGCTGACAGAAAACAGAATCACCAACAGTTCCCAAACATGATCACCAAAGTTTCTGGTTTCTGATAGCACTAAATCAGAAGTGACAGTGGGACTGAGAAGATCAATTGCCAAGACACCTGGACCTGAAGGGGAACCTGCTGGAATTCAAGCCAGGAACCCTAGAGAAGATGGATTCAACAAGGGGAAAGGTGATCTGCTCAGTATGTGCAAAGACCAAGTTTTGTATTTGTCCTTGTTTCCACTCATAAGACGAAAAGCTTTCAGTTAAGTCTCACCAAATAGAGTTTTGTTTTACTTTCAGGCATATGTGATATTTCAAGGGAATGTAGTACCAATTACCATGGTACAGTGTTTCTCAAGAGGTAAAAAAAATCTAAATAAAGACAAAAAGAACAAGAAGTCCTACACCTAACTCAAGACAAATTAGAAGGTCCAGCTGCAATGAGTACTGCTTTATACCAACTTGGATATAGTCCACCTGGGAAACTGTCAGGGCAATTATAGAGTTTGGGAAGAAACTTGTAAACTCATAAATCACTCTTGCAAAGAGCAGAAAGCAAGGAAACACCCCATGGCTTTTGGGAATCGTTACCACACACTACATTCAGTCAAGCAGTTTTGCATGATAACTGCTAGCTACTAACTGTTTGAACAACCTTTTTTGTGTTACTGCACCTTATGGCAATCCTGCAAACATTTTAATATGTAAGTTCGAATTCAAGGGTAAGCGTATTCTATGTCTTTTTGATTTTCAAAGTACTTCCATTTAATCTGTTCATTCAATCTCTCTGGTCAAACTGGGGGGTTTTGCATTTCAGTTAAAATCTTGCAACGTGCATTAAAATTGATTACATAAGTAACCACTTGCATAAGGAAATAATACATGCATAGTCAAAACAAAGAAAACTATTTACTACAATATTCATTTTGGTTATTTTTCCCCTTGCTCATACTGTAGAAAACAACGAATGATACTAACACATTATAAGCAATGGAAGCACAGAGTATCTATAAAAGCAAAAAAAAAAATTGCTCAAAACAAGATTTCAGACTCTAAATATACAAAAATTATCACACTGAAATGTGAGTAAAAAATTCTCAGAAATGTACATGGTAGATGACAAATACGTTTCTTTCAATTCATACATGATATAAAACCAAGAAAAGAAGGGAAATACACATAAAAAATGCTGTATAGTGCCCTCCTATCAGTGTCCTCCATTTCTACACTTCAAGTATAGTTAAAATTGAACCATATAAAACACTGGCAGGAAAAGATAGCAGCTAGCAATGTTACAGTCCAAGATAATGTACTACAGAATCCATGACAGCCTTTTTTTGTGTTGGTTCCCCTCTCTTTAGTTCCTAAAATTAATAAGATTGCCTAAAACATGACTGGGAAATTAGAGTCCAGCATAAATTCCACCATTAAAAATCTAACAACTCTGGATTTGATAGTCTGGGGAGAAAAATGATGATGAATAATTACCAAAACACAGATCGTATCAATACACTCTTAGTTGGTCACCATCCCCACATATATTCAAAGGCTCTTCACAACAAAAAGCAATACAAGAAGCCCCAGGATCATGTTAAAGTAAAGGATGCCCCAACACCTCCTGGAGAAACAGAAAACCACCTTGGGTCCTTCTGAGCAGCTTCACAAGGACAATCACCTGCCATGATGGAGATGGAACAATCTGAAAGGAAAGAGCCATCCCTCGAAAAACCAGGCCAGTGTTACTCCCCTACACTGCTCCAGAAAGAAACTGAGGTCTCAGTCCAGGTGTTTTTCCATGCCCTAGGATGAGATTCAATGCAAAGTCCTCCTTTAAGCATGCTTAAAGGCAACAGACACTCCACAGATTAAGAAAAGGCAAGCAAAAGGAAGACAACACTGACACCTGGGTTTTCATGGAATCATGCATACACTAATGTCGGAAAAGACCTCCAAGATGATCAAGTCCTACCTTTGAAAAGGTAGCTTCCTGCTTTCCTGTCATGCCAATACATATGAAACCTACTGAGGGACCAAAAGACTTCTGTCAAAGCAATCTGTTTTAAAATGAACACTTCTCTCTATCACATTAGCATAAAATCATACATCATAAGAACCTGATACTGAAGTAATTTAACATAATTAAAATATTTTAAAAAAACACTATAAAACTTAATAAAGTATGTAGTTCAAAGGTCATTTAAGGCTTTAATTGCTGAATTAATAAATTTAAAGTTTAAATTGAGAATAGAGGCTTGACTATTTGTGTTGCCACTGCCTCCAAATTATTAGTCCAATTGCCTATGAAGACAAAACCACAACTGGCTGCAACTTACCATGCTTGAATCCATGGAGCATAAGTGATACAACCTTTAGTAAAAGTCCAATTATTAAAGGAAAAAAACCAAACAAACTCCTACCAGTTCACTGTGTATAGATCACACCTGATTTCATGAGCTGAATTATAAAACCAATGCCATTTCAAGAGACATCTACCTCCCCATCAACACAAGGGCTGGGCCTGGCTGTGTAGAAGTGCTGGAAATTCCTGGACATAAATCTATCCATTTCATGCCTATATTGCAGCCATCAGCCTCTCTTCAGCCTCAGCCATATGCTCAGTCTTTTGTCCATAGTGGAATTTGATGACAATTAGATTTCTGAGGGGCACATAATCTGCTCAAGCAACAAAAAAAGAAAAATAAAAAGGAGTAATTTACCTCACACATGTGAACCCACATAGAGTGTTTTGAAAGAAAACAGAAGTGAAATTTCACAGCAAGCATGGCCATAAAATATTCTTCACTGACGCAATTAGGGAGTTTGTTTAAAAAAAAAAAAACACAACAAAGCAAACAAACAAAAAACCCAAACAAACCCAAACTAAATAACAAATAATAATAAAAAAAAATGAAAAAAATTAAAAAAAAAAAAAGAAAAAAGAAAAAAAAAAGACAGAGAAAGCACTACAGGATTCCAGAATGCTGCCACAGTGGCCACCAGTGACCCACTGCCAGCCCCTCCCTGTTTGCAGGGACCACATCAAAGCACCTTTGCTGCCTCCTGGCCTTCTACAGAGCAGCTTCAGCCACTTAGGAGGAAAAAAAAGCTAAGTAAAGGCTTGGACTTAAAACATTAAAAGAAATAAATTGAGAGGATTTTGTCTGGAAACCTTGTCTTGTCCTTACTGAAGGCTAAAATAAACTTAATTTTTGTTAAAATTAAAGCAAAAATTAAATCATCTTATTATGTAATTGGAACTAGGCCTCAGGCACTAGCAGTAAAGAAGGGATTAAGGCCTCCACCACCTGGGTTGTCATTCTCATGGGCCCCATTACCACCCCCTTATTCGTTTTTATAGCCAACAGATTAAAATGCGAGCGTCGCAATCTTTGATCTTTCACTTGCTGACACAAATCCTTTCAAGCCTCCAACGTTTTCTGCTGAGGTAATTAGTACTAATTAAAAGGTTTCCAACAGCCTTTGCTCTACTTTTTCCCTCCAAAGAAATTGCTTTTACAAGTGCCTTCCATCTTTGAAATGTATGCATCGTTCACTTTCTTCTTTATCTGACTCGCAGAGATCAAGTAGATTAGTGACTCCATTATTCCCCAAGACAAAGCCAAACAACAGGTTTTTACTATCTTCCTGACCTGTTGAGGTGCAGGGTTTATATTCAGAAACAAGTGCCTCTGCTTGTATTAAAAGACAGTCCAATTATGCATTAACAGACACAATGCGGGGTTTCTACATTCAAGAATGGACATCATTTAAAGATGTTGTATTTCCTCAGAAGAGAGAGAGGCAACCGTTCACTAATCAAACTGACAAGTTGTAGGACTAATAACTGGTCTTCCTTTGTTTTCTTTTCTTTTTGTGTGTTTGTGTATCAGGCAAGATGCAAACAATTTTTTTCTCTTCCCCCCTTCCTCCATCCTTTCCTCTCCTTTCCACTTCCCAAATTTTAATGATTTATACACATTTGTTACTTAAAAAAAAAAAAAAATTAAGAACTAAGTACCACCCTGAAAGATTCTGACAGCCCAGAAAGACCTGCCTGAAGAAGTTTTGGTTACTATAATTAAGTAATGCATCCTGCTACAGGCAAACTGACAGCTAGAAATATAATTACGGACATTAAACCACTTTTTTATAGTACATCTATAGTATTAATGAAATTCCAGAACTAAAAAAAATTAAAAGCTGCAGCAGAAAAAGGAACGATGCTTTGCATTGAGAAAGAGCTGTGTTTTGAATTTACAGGTTTTCAAATGATTGTTCAATCGACATGGGCTCTGTATGGATCATTTTTCTTTATGAAAACCTGGAAGCTTTATGCCTGCTGTGATAAAAATAAATTACACTTCATGCAGCAAAAGTGCTATTCAAAAAAGAGGACAGTTCTCAGGCTCTTAAAGTTCTCACTTCCTATTGAAAATGACAGCAGCTCTCTCTCATGCTGTAGCATCTCTGGCACAATAGATCAGAAATCATACACAGAGGCACAAGATGCTATGTAACTTATCATTACACACACGGGGGTCTATTCTTCCCTCAGGATGCAGGCACAGGGCTCCTGCTGGCACTAATGGGAGCTGCACGTGCCCATCAAGGACAGAAACAAACCCACAGTGCATCCACTCTTCTAACCCCAGATAAGTTACAAAAGTTTTAAACAGCCAGAAAGAAGAGTCAATAAATTGTCTCCTAATCATGCCAGTTCTTCTACATCATTTTCACAACTATTCTGCTATAGTAGTAATTTCTTTTTGTGTAACTTTCCTCAAGAGGATTTAAAAGCACTACAATCTCATCAGTTCAGCTATATTATACCCCTATGAAGTAAGTTTTATCTGACATATCTTCCCCAAGTTCATATGAAAATTATAAGACAGGCCCAGGAATTGCACTTTTCAGTATCCTGGTAGTTCCCCATTTTAACCAGCAGGCCATACTCCTCCTCTATGCATGCACAATAACCAACAGCTCTACAGGCAGGAGCATGGACTTGCCATTCAGGGATGAAAAGGTTTGGATTAGCCATTGGATTAACCATTCCACTGAAAAAAGGGTTCTCACAAACACAAACATCAAATAATTTTTATGGATTCAAAATGCTAAATAAAGAAAGCAAAAAAATAGTGTGTGAATCACCTCAAGTAATAGCTTTAGTCTCTTTGCCTTGTTAGGACATGGCCACCATTGCCTTAAAATGTCAGGCAATCCCTGCGAAACCAATACGAGTTTAGGGCATCCCATACTTCAGTCTGAGTACACACAAGAGCAAACAGACCACATGGAAACCCCAGCTAAACCTGGGCAACTGTGTAAGTCCTGCAAAAAATACATTAACACTGTCTCTTCTAACAGAGCAGCCTTTGGAAATAGCACAGCTTTGTCTACACTCAATATAACGTATCTTGGGAAGAGGCTTTTATGTTTGCCCAATGGTAAATTCTCACATTTCAATTAAATTTGGAATTATGAATTCAGAAATTTTTAAAAAACTGGAATTTGGGACCAGAGCATGGAGAAAAAGAGAATCTAATGGAAAAAGTGAATATGTATGTATCTTGTCATATCCAAGATCATCATTTAACATCATTAAACAGAACATGGTATTATTTTAACATGACAGAAGCAATCTGCCATATTCTCACCTATTACTAAAATAGCATGTGACTTTAAGGCAAAACAAACATTAACAACACACTTTCTAAGGAGTCTTTGGGTCTTTCATATTATGAAATCTGAACTGTATGAAGAAAGAAATTTTACTAAAAATCAGGCACACAAAAACCCCAACACTTTGCAGGGAAAAGGCAGCTACAAAGAAGAGGTCTATAGGGAAAAGGGGTGCCTGACATGTAGAATCTACTAGCAAATATCTTTCATTTTATCAGAGCCACTCTCATGGACAAAGTTGAATTATCTCCACAATATGCAAATGAATTAGGCTTGCTTTGAAATTATAAACTCCCAATTTATTATGTCTCTTTTTTCATTTGACCTTTTCTTGTTTATCCCTGCTTTTGCGCGTGTAAACTGCTTTCATATTCATTAGAGATACTTTCTTTAAATTTAACAGCCAAAACTGTATCATGAACCAAAAATTAGAGACAAAACTTTAGGGAAAAGAAAATCCATAATCGTGAAGCTCACAATAAAATTACATGCTGGCAGCACAGTAGGCAAAATTAATACATGTATTATAGCAAAAGTAGGAAAATGAGTGTCATGTTTAATGCTTCTGAGACTGCACAAATGAAGCCATCTCAATATTTACTAAGGAGATCAAAAAGTAAAATGAAAAAATAGGTTTTTTTGGCGAGCAAAATTTGCTTGGCTACGTTACAGGTTTTAGGTATCTTGGGATCTAAACCAGTCCTTGGTTATCAGAACAGGAGAGAAAAGGGACAAAAAAGTCCATCTCTTCCCTAGGTATTCAGTCCCTAGGTATTCAGTCATGGCTCTTTCCAGACTGCAAACAGTTGCTGTTGCCTTAGGGTTTGATTATTCATCTACTGTGGGATGCAAGGAGCATGAGCAGCAGGCCTTTTAGCATGTAGGAGGAAGGGAGGGAAAGCCCTCCCATGCAAGGGATATCAGACTAGTTTGGGATACTTATATCTTTAATATTTATTGAGGTGGGGGGTGAGGGGGGAATATATGATATATACTATACCATTTTTTCCCTCCTTCTCCCCCAACCCCAAAGGGTAAAAAACCGTATCAATAACCTTCAAATCTGCCTTGCTCTCTCAGCAGAGTGTGCATATGTTGAAAAACCCGTAAAGAAACATTTCAATTTGAAGTTTCCAAGAGGTAATTATAAACAAGAGAAAGAGAAAAATATTTTTGAAATTATGAAAAATACCCTGACAGTGACTCCCTTAGACTCACATTTAGCCCTTGAAAAATATTCTGCCAAAGGGTGCATTTTGACAGGGAAAAGATGAAGAGTGGAGAGAAGAGGCAGCAGTCTGTCATAATTGATGACACCGCAATGCAAGCTGAAGTCAAGACTGAATATTTACAAAATTCATTCAGGGTGAGATTTTTAAAAGGGGAAAAAAAACTCAACAGCAAACATAGATGGACCCAACCGTTTGAAAACATAGTGGGACTACAACAGACAGTGCAATACAGTCAACAAAACCACATCACAATGCAAAACAATTCAAGGGTCATTTCCATAATTTCATAATTCAGGATGGTATGAGATTCAATAATAAAGAAATATTTTTTATGTCTTTGTTTGGATATATGTTTTTAAAATTAATTTTAGAATGACACTACTGAGTTGAGTCCCTTTGGCCATAATAAGACTTCAATGTTAGAAATTTTCACCCCAAATGATTAGTTTAAGCTGAGCACTGACCACCAATTCGCAATGTTACACTGTAATACAAGTAAGCCAATCTGAACCAAGACAGCCACATTCTTATGTTCCTATTCTTGACTTTTACTGTTTGACCTCACCTCCTCCTCCCTTCAGCTACATCCCAACCCTCATGCAGTCCCATGGTTAAGCAGTTCAGGGCTATGATCCAGTCAAAATTGAGCTGAAAAGGAAGACAGGAAGTAGAAGAACTGCAGTGAGCTAAACCGCCTCACGTTGTTACTGAAGACTAACCAATGGATAAAATGAACATACTTTTTGTAGTCCTGGTCCAGCTGCCAGGGAGGAAGTTCTTTCCAAGCAAATTCCAGCTCCCCATCAGATTCAAAGCAGAAGACAGGTTCAAAACCAACTGGAGACTACATCTACCCAATTATTACCAGTGAACTGTCCGAGGTCAGGCCAGAGGTACATCAGTAAAACAAAGCAATTCTGTTCCCCATTCCACAGGGAACCAGGTGCTCATCTTCAAGAGTTGTCAGTCTGGCTCTTTTCACCAGTGCTGACTTCACACTTCATTTAAACAAATATGACTAATCCTCCTCCCGAAGGAAATGCACTGGATCTATCTTGCTACCAGCAATTCCAGTCAGGCCCAGATGTATGGGAGGTAACAAGCCATCTCAATATGAATCATCCAGCACTTAGAACATGGATGGGAATCTCAAAGACTACAAGAGTAGACAAAATCTGGACTAGTGTTACACAAGCATCAAAAATTATGCCATGAAGTATACTTGTTATGTAGAAAGCATTAAAAATTCCCAATTTAGGAATGCAGCTATTCTCTGTATTTACTGTGTGTTCTAACAACATGACAAATTGAGAGTCCCATGTATTTATATACAATGGACAAAGCTTGTTTAAATAAAATAACTCAGAAATTATTTAATTTAATCCTCCCATCACTAACAAACCTTCCCCCAAAATTCAATCTCCCATGTCACAAAACTGTAGAATCTTTTTTTGCCACAAACAGTAGATCTAAACTGTCCGGTAAAAAAAAACTACTTTGCACATTCGTCCTACTCATTATTTTCAAAAAGGAAAAGTGGGTACAAATACATAACAATAAGCATAGAAATGAACATGAAATATGTGCTTTCTAGTCCTGGAACCCATACATTGTTTTGCCAAGGCTGTTCACGAGAAAGCCGAGTTACCCGGATCTTTATGTTTCTAATTCTTCCATTAATCCATACTACTCCAAAACACCTAAAAGTTTTAAATCAGACAGAGTCATTGCAAAACATCCATCCAGGTCATTAAATTGCTTAGAACTACTATAGTGCACCTCCAAAAAGTATGCAGGGAGCCACCCCTTTCAATTCACTAAAAGTAGTCCTAAATAAATTCAATACCGCTTTTGCCTGACAGGAAAGGCATATTACCCTGAAAAGAGAAACTATATTTTCAGGTTTTCCAAACACTTCTAAATGAAGAAAGAAGAGTAAACTAGCCTTAAGCTGCAAGGTTATATTCCAAGTTTGGTAGGGATAACAATGTGAATGAATTATTTTTTTTTACTATTCAAAGGAATGAGAACAGATTGGATCAAAGCTAAAGGAAGGGTAGTTTCTGCTAAGCATTTCATTTAAATTTTGCTTGCAGGTATTTAAGATATGATATGACTTCCCCCACCCCCATTTCAAAATGGAACATATGTAAAAATAAATTAGAAACATGTCATTATTTTTTCAATTTTCTAGTTTCTTAGCACCAATATTTTAATGATCATACTGTCTAATAAATTGGGTGAAGCAGTATGAAATGTTTCATTATTTTCCTACTGATCTTTGCATCTCATTTTTATTGTTGTCCGACATGCAAATTCACCCATATTCAAGAGTCTATGTGTATTATTTAAAAAAAAAATTAAAATAAGGTAATTTTCAACTATTTATGCATAGTGGTGGTCTTAAAAATGACAGATCATGTGTTGGATTTTTTAGAAGATTTTACAGTTAAGGACAAGAATTTTTAATTTAAAGAATAAGCACAAAAAAGAAAACACAGAAATGCCAAATCCATAAAATAAATGCTACAGCCAGTACTAAGATACACACAAATTCTATAATAAGAATCTTGGCATATACTTTTCGTTAACGTCCTCATGACAGACATGTAACAAAACATTGCAAAGGCACGGTATTCATATAAAAACATTACAGTAACTGTATTTGAGTTTGAAAAGTCAGCTAGTAAGATTTTCAGTCCAAGAACAGAATTATTCCCAGGGTGAAACCAGTATGATTGCATGAGAGGTTTGCTTTTAGTTGCATGCACTACCATAAACTTGTTGTTGATCCTGAGTAATGAGCATTTTATACCATTTCAGTTATTTGAATTTTACTGTCAATTACTTTCAGTTCTAAAAAGATTTTCTTTAATCCATTATTCTTGATCAAGATAATGGTTTTTCAGAATTCTAACATCTTAGCATCACACTATATTGACCACCTTGGAAAACAGAGTGCCAGGTGTTTTTTCCAGACGCAGTTCATTTGTATTCTGTAACTAAACCAAAGTATTCACAGTGCCACACACAGATTACACTCTGCTCACTAGTTCCAGGTAGAGCCTCCTTAGTGAATCACCAAGAGGGGCAGATATCACTGAGTAGACTGCAGACGAAATACTTAGGAATTACACTTTCATATTATCCTTGAAGAAGAATAGTAGTAAAGTGTATTTATTCAGTGTTTAAGACAGCTTCAAATGATCTGATGCAACAGATATTTTCTTCTGAAAAATCAAAAAGGATGAGATAATGCATTTCAAGGTCAATCGAAGCAAGGGTGCATCAGGAAAAAAAGTGTGTTTAAACCACAGCAGATTTAACAGCTTAACCAATAAAGCTACTCTAGCCTTCAGTCAATGGAAATCAAAACAATGATTTCAAACTATTTTATTCAATCTGCAGGCAGGATTACTAGCTGATAAAGCCTTTTCCTTCTTTACTAAAGAAGTGAGTATTTCTCCTATTTTTAAGATTTCTTTCAGTAAATTATGCACTCTTTTCAGGACTACAGCCACAAGGACACAGACATTCTTTAAACTTTGTAGCTTTCTGTTCCTTTATTTATTGCCACAGAGCTCAAATGCTCACTGGAAATCTGAAAATGCAATGAATTTTATTACATTTAGTAAAACTCATTTTTAAATCTCCATCAAGTCTCTTTGAGTATATAAATAGCACTTTTATTTTTCCTTCCTCGAATGATGCCATTCGCTAACATAAGCAGAACAAAATAGGTGACCCATAATACAATAAATTACTACATTCAGATTCTTTATGACCATTGAGGCTTTTCCCTAATAATCTGAAAAGTACTTACGTATAATTGTAAAAATCACATTCATTAGAAGTTTTTCTTTCTTTCCTATCTGGTTCTTCCCCTCCATTCAGATATACACTGATTTTATGAAGTCCATAAATTCCTTAAAATAATATTTTGCGGTTTTAATAGCAATTGGCATATTAAATATCAGTGTACAAGGGGAGTGTACAAAGCGATTCCATAGTAAATTAGTCTGAAAATTGTCCTAATTGTTATGCCAGATGACGTCCTCTACATTTCGTCTTGGGAGAAAAAGATCTTTCTGTCTAAATGCCATTATGTGTCATCCTAGCTGAGCCTCCTGCCTAGCGGGGACATTGAAGTTGTACAGCAGGAGCCGCTTCTCAGGCTTTAAGAACTACAGTAAATCTTCAAACAATTTATCCAAACAAAGCCCAGTGTGTGGAGAGAAAAATACACGGGAAGCAGATGAATAAGCAACATCAATTATGGGGGGGTTGACCTTTGTGCCCCACACCATGGCACAGATTTCACACCAAATCGCAGCAGATTGAAGTTGACATGCCTGGAGTGAAAACACTGGTCCTCACAATGTTGCAACTCTACATTCACAGAGCTGCAGTAAGGAGAGGAGGAAGAAAATGAAGAGAAGGGGAGGGGTGCGTGAATGAAAAATCACATATAATGGGCCTGGGTTTATTTTACAGAGAACAAAATGGCTCAATTTGAGCACTTAGACTGTCAAACTTGGCTAGTGTGAGATACGAGAGGTTCATCCAAGGGGACACTTGAATCAGGTGCCTTCAGTGATAGAACCTAGAAGAAGGTATTAGGAGAATAAAGACTGTTTTTAAAAACTTTTTAATGTTGTTAAAGATCATATTATTTCACATTAAAAAAAATATACACATATTTTTGTACATAGTCTCAGCAGCCAAGATTTACCTTTAGTTAAAATAAAAGTGATCAGTTTTTTTTTACAGCAGCAAAAAATACTGTCTCATGCAGCATTCTTTTGCTCCACCAAAAATCCAAATAAGCCTACAGTTATATCTACATTTGGAAAGTTTCCCACCCCATCCCAGGAAAATATTGCCTTTACTTCCAAGGAAACGCCAGACTAAGTAATGTGAACTTTGAAACCACCTCAATTAAAATTCAGGTTTGGGCCTTTAGAACAGTCAAGTTAAAGATTTCTTTTTCTAGATTGGCCATAGACAGATGATTATTAAATATTTATAAGTCTTTGAAAGGGATTGAGTGCTTTTACTTTGTTTATTGTGTGGAGCTCCTCCTCCCCCTTCTTTCCCCCATTCCTTCTTTGAGGGATCTATGAGTGATCATTTTATTTGAATGCTTCACCACTTGGTTCGTGCAAAGACAGATCAGTCAACCCTATGCAGGCCATTTCACATCAATGGAATCTCTTAACACTGTTGCAATAGTAGCTTAAGGTTTAATATGCAATCAGATCAACAGCTTTTGTCTCATTCCACAGGACATTAATATACAAACTGCTACTATTTCATGATGATGGTAACTAAACACCACCAGTTCTGGTTCAGACTGAACAGATTAAAAATAGATAAGCCCACAATGACATTTACATTGATCCTAAACTTAGATCTGTCATTAAAAAATTCTCAACCAATTAATCTACCAGCAAATTTTGCTGCTTAACTGTGAAGTCTAGGTTTAAAGATTAACATTTGTGGTGTCAGACATCAGAAATGTAAACATGTATTTCTTAATGCTGATAGCCTGCTGAATTCAATTTTTCAGCTTGGGCACAAGTTTCACCACTGTCAAGAAGAAAAGCTACCACCTTTTCCCCAGGTATCACATCTGTAACACTCTTTCCAAAACCACTCAGACCTTAGACTTCATTCCATCTGGATGAAAAAGAACTGTGAAGGAAAAGTCACAGCATATAGAAATACGACACTCTGCTTTCCCAGAAGTCTATGACTAATTTCAGAACCATCCAATGAAATCCCATACTACTGCAGGTTTTAGATTCTGTGCTGCTACTAGGAAAACCCACATTTTTCTCTTAAATTAACATTTTTCCTAAAAGTACTCTTCTATTTTAAATATATCCCATAGTACAACAAAAGGATTAATTGAGATCATAGTAGCACAACTGGGAGCTTTACACTCCCAAACAACACTGCTACAGAGTTAAGAGACAGACACTTCCATAAACTTTAAAGGACTATCAAGCTGGCAATACACATCTCATGATTTCTAAATACAGCTATATTGCAAATTATTTGATTAGATTCCACAACAGCTAATCCCTAGAACTTCTCAAGGGTTGTTGTTCAACCCTGGAAGCACAGGATGAAGGAATACTCTTCGAGTGAGACTGACCAAAGGGCTTCCCCACCATGGGTGTCAGTCATCTGGAAAGCACTGTAACTAGAATTTATAGTGGTTTCAGCTACAGGAGAGACAAATTTCAAACTCTGAGAGCATAAACAAAGTTCATATCTGTGTTCTGATCTCTGACTGGTTTCCTTTAGACCAACACAGCCACATCTTCGTTAGGACTGTGGTTCTGGATTTCGGTTGAGAGGAGGTTTTTTTGTGGGTAAAATTTATTTGAGGGAGAAGTTTTCATCTTGTTTATATCAACTGCTGAAACGATATTCTTTGCCTTTGAGCATAGTTAGGTAAGAGTCTGATTACTCTACTTGTTATGAATCTTGGAAAAGGAGGACTCCAGGTAATTCTCCACAACAGGTCTGCATCCCCTTTGCTCCTTTCCTATCAATTCCACATGTCATGGCAGCAGGTCTGCTGATTGGCTAATATATTTAAACCACCCAAGTTTTCTGAAGTCTGCCATGGTGACAAGCATCTCAAAACACATTGGAGCTCTCTAGCCCTCGCAAGCATATTGTGAACCAAGGAGCTTAAGCCTCAAATTGTAACTTATAGGCCAGAGTCACCAACTCAGCCTTTCACAATTACAATGTAAATGGGACAAGACTAATCATCAGGAAAGACAAATTAAGGCAGACACCCTGTGCAAGATCAATCCCTGTTAGCCAGCCATCCAGCCAGAGGCACATTTGACAGTAGCTCTAAGAAATCCTCTGGAAAAAGCACTGATGAGTGGTCACTGGCAAAAATGAAACTCAGGGAAAATAACAAAGAAAGGAGGACATGAGTACTCAATCAAACACTCAGAATTAACTAATTCTCTTGTGAAGCCAATGGCCCTATCTACCTCCAATAAAAGTATAATATTTTTAGAGCAAAAAATACTAAAATTGCTACATCTGTCACACCTTTTAAAAAAGGTAAGAAAATTCTGGCATGCACAGCAGACAGAACTCAGAGCCAGCTCACAGGGGTCAAGTGAAAATTTCCAAAGCAGAAAAGCAGCTACCACAAACATATAACAGTGTTCAAACCTTTGGGCTCTAATATTGTCCTATGTTACTTGATATAAATGGAGAGTTGGGGTTAGTTTTTGTTTCATGCAGAGTTTATGTCCTTTACCTTTCCCATTACACCAGACTGTGGTAAGAAAAATGGAAAGGTTCTGCACAGCCTGTGTGAATTACTCCTCTCTCCATCAGTTCTGTAAATACAATAGGGCCAAGTAGACTGCTTTAGACAGACAGTGCACCAGTATATTCATATAAATATAAATACATCCACAAACAATATACATACACAAGTACATGTTAGTTTGTACATGCATATATTAATATTTGCCTTACACAGAGAAGCTACGTCGGTTTGGCAAACCAGACTCTTTTAGTAACATCTATAGTCCATTATTTTAAAAGTTACCAGTTATTTGACAGAACTAATACTTATGCAAGGCATAGTAGTAGAAACTGTCTTCATTTCTAAGATTTCACACATTCCCTAATTAATTCAAGGGGACTTACAGTTTTAGATAACATTCTTCCTTTTATCACCTGCCATCTAGCAGTTGGTATAATGTCAACACTTACATTTTTTTTCCAACTGAAATCATTTTTAAAACATTTTTATCCTAAAATGTTCTCCTCGATTTTTCAAAAATTATCTTAAAGATAAGAGATTTCTTTCCATTTCAGTCCCACAACAACGAGAATGTCAGCACAGCTTTTTTGACAGACAAATTATTGAATCAAAGAAAGAATATGCCATTAAGCCCACAGGTTAGGAAGTGTCAGGAACGGTTTAAAGAGATATCCCATTTATCTTCAAAACATGCGCGGAATGTCACTAATGTGTGTTTATCATGTATAATCAGACAAAGAAAATATCGAAATAAAGTACTCCTGCATACAATAGAAGTCTCCTTCCATCTCTCAAGATATCAGTGCTATTCAAATAGAATAATAATGATGAAACCTCCTTTCTTGAAAATGGAAATCAAGTGAAATGTAGATAGAAATGATTTTTTTGTAGTTGATGTACATTTCTAAAGTGCATTAACAGGAAATCCAGAACTTTTTAGGTCAATTATATTGTCAGTATTGTCAATGCCACTGAAATGAATACCTAAGCAGTGCATATTCTTGCTGGAACAGGGTTAGAGAAGAAATCCTGTATTCAATTACTTGGAGAATAGGAGCTGCAGGCACATTCTTAAATGCTTGCTTTGTTTCAATCTTATTTTTATTTTTAATAAGTCAATAGCCATCCAGGAAACTCATAATTATATATGCTTTAAAATCCACAGTCTCCAGTGTTCTCCTGTTTAATTTTTGTTTTTCTTATGGCATACATTTTTTAAAACCTATTTTTTGGTAGCCAAGTGCATCACAAAACACTATGTCACAGCTTTCGTAATCAATTTTCCAAGACATGATGTGACAGGTCCACAGAGTTAACGAATATATAGGCTCAGTATAAGAATCGTAGGTGAAGGTTTTTTAAACATCTGAGAGGTATTCGAAATAAAAATGGCGATGACATACTGATGGGATAGGAGGTTTTTCCAGGTGAGAATAAATAAATGCATCAGGTGTACCCTTTGGAACATGCTATTATTATTATGAACAAAAATTTTAAGCTGAAGTATTGCTGCAGATTTCCAAGCTACAATCCCAGCAGGAGACAAAACAGGCACCTGATCTTTCCATCATCCTCAATACTGTATTTGTGAACAATTTTTGTTTAATGTGAAATTTTAAAAGGCCATATAGAAGGCAAAGTGTTTTATAAGAGTGTCAAAAAACAGAAGGAGAAGGTTATGTAAAACATCACAAACTGAAAAAACCAAACTATTGGCATACTCCACATACAGAAAAAAGAAGTCTTGTAAGAAATCCAAAATGCAAGATGCAAGAGGCCTCTCAAAAGACTCACAATGCTCTTGTGCCACCCTCCCACCTGTACCTTATGGCCTCTCTCTCAGTCCGTTTATTTAAGGAGCCACATGTAGCTCAGCAGCTTCACCCACTGACCAGCAGTATCTGCCACAACAGGGCTCTCTCTCAAGTCAGGGTCTCCGTGCTTTCTGCTGCAGCCCTGGGATCAACAAAGCCCTGATAAGAAGCACACTCTTTGGCTGTACAGCAAATTTCTACTCCCCCTCGACAAATACCCAGATTATCAGCTGTCATAGAATTAAAAGTGCATGCATGTCACAGTCACTTACACGAGCTCGAGGTCTAGCGCCTTTTCTATCACGTACAAATATCGTTCAAAGAACAGAAAACCCAGAAGCAGAAAGGATGTTCCCCAGAAGATAAAGAGGAGATTTAGAGGCAGAGAAAGCCTGTCTAAAAGAGTAACAACAGAAAGAGCAATCAAAACTTATGAGAATGACAGTAAAAGAACTCAGCAAGTAAGAGACAGCAAGAGATAAAGACAAAGCAAAGGTGGACAAGGAAAGGCAGCACAATAAAGCTCTATTAAGATATGTTTTATACTGTCTGCTGGGGTTTACACCTTGAAGAAGGCACTTGCCACAGATGTATTTTTATGCCTTGAGAAGTTAATACACTGCACTTGAGTAAAAATTCTGTGAGAAACCCCCAGATACCTTCTCTTTCAACAACTGGCACATGTTTAGCTAGGTATTTAGGCATATTTTGGAATAGTATTTAATTTCTGTAACTAGGACTACTAGTCAAGCAGTTTTAGTATTTTTTTAGGTTACCCAATCAAAAGTTACCCAAGTTACAATCCAATACAATTCCCTCTCTTTTCCAGCTTAGCTCATAGAGTGAAAGGAACACTAGCACAAGAGAAAAAAGGAATGATCATGTAAAAGTTTGTGTGTTTTTGTGAGGAACTTACAGTAATATTACCAGGCTGGATTATTTCTCAATAGAGAATTTTTAATGGTTCTCAGTTTTTTTCCAGATACGATGCTGAAAATGCCTTCGGTCAAAACCTGGTAAAAATTCTCTTTTAAAGAGCTCAAAAAATATCCCATTTCCCCAAGACTTAAAAGACTGAATTATTTTCCTCTCAGAACCATACAAAAAGTAATCGCACTGAACAAAAAAAAAATTCACTTAATGTATTCTTGTGCATTTCTAGGACATATTTATACTCCTCACATGCACACACATTGGTAATACATGGGGGGTTTGATTCTTTAAAAGCTGTAATTAATTCTTGATAGCCAGAGACTGTTGGAGGGGGTGGGGGGGTGGGCAAGTGCATGGAAAGGTTGGAGGTTTTGTTCAATGACAAAAAATATTTTCCCTGTATTCTAAATCATGTTATATTTGTATTTTATCTCATTCCCTTGCAGGATACAAAACCTATTTATTTTCTAAAACATAAATATTTTTCAATACAGTAATCATTGTGAGCATAAATATATATGGTGTGGCTTGCAACACTGATTTTAAAACAGCCATAAAATTAATGTCAGCAGCACTGCTGTTTCTGAGGTTTCGACATGTTTAGGTCAAGTTTCAATATGTGGATTTGTGAAAAATTAACACAATTCCTGGCCTTATACCTGTCTTGACCAAATAATGAATGTGTACATATAGGTCTGTATTAATTAATGTATTAATGGGACAATGATTCTAAAAATTTGCCCAAGGTGGAGTGTTCCAAAAATGATGTGTGTTCAGTCTCTGTTACGTTTCTGTGTTTTCTTTACCAAGAATTTCAGTCAGAAATGGCAGGTGGTCTTGGGACGTGCATACTGATATGCTCAAATGCAGACCAGAACACTTAAATAAGGAATAACTTCCACCAAATACTTAAAATTTCATCTACACCAAAATCTACAATATTAAAATTTCTAATGTAAACTTGGCATGACTTACTAGCTCCCATTTTCTCAACAGAAACTTCCTGTTATTAGAAAAATAATCTGTATCTAGGAATTTATAAGAATGATCTCCCCAGCATTATCAATTAATTTACAAACCAGTCCCAACAAGATTAAACTATATTAAGTTCACAAACAAAACTTTGCTCAAACGCCTCATTATGAATTTCAAAATTTCCATTTCACTCAAAATCTCAATATGTAAGTTTGGAATTGAAAGCAGCTCTTCCCAAAGGCCACTGTTTCGCTTCACAGTTTCCTGTGAAAAAATTGCTCAATATCTCAGCAATCTGTGGTCCCCTGCAATATACCAAGGGAGGTGATGCTTTCCCATGTTGCAAGACAAACTCCTGCTATAGCAAGTACTGCTGTAAATACTCACTGCCCCCAGTTTCTGAAAAACAGAGATGTAGATGAACATCCTACCTCCTGGAAAGTTGCAGGTTAAAAATAAAATGCACATATATATGTTTTAAAAAAATTAATACAGTAGAAAAGTAAATAAAAAATAAATCAAAAGAGCAGTATAAGACAGCATTCAACTCTTTGCCTCTTGAAAATTTAAATGAATACTCCTTGAGAGCAAACTACAAAATGCTAACCTTGAAGTGTTGAGTGGCAGAAAGAATTATGGGTTATTGTACTGTCAAAATGCCAGACAGCTGTATGTTGAGTTACCGTGTTATTTAGACAATCAGAAACTTGGAAGCTAATGTGACATATTTTTTTCAGTGTGAAAGCTCCTGACATGCGTCATGATAATTTCTAAAGGGACAAAATGTTATATAAAAAACATAGTGCCTTTATGAAACTGCCTAACAGGTACAACACTGTTGCAAGTAGAATTCACGCTGAATACTATAGATAAGTAGGATTGATTCAGGACATTACTAAAATTGCTATTACATCATTCTGTTGTTCATTTATTCTATACATTTTATCACTGTCATACTTGGAGATACTCTCATGTATAGAGTCTAGAATTACCTAGCTATTTATTTTATGTCTTTCTGCTTAAACATGTTTCTAATTTTACCAACAAAGAGTCCCTATAAACCACTATTTGAAAATTTCCTGAAGAGAAAATAGGCTGTGTTACCTACTTTGAGACTGGCAAAACCCACATCCTTTGTGAACTGACATGGCTCAGAAGATTCCAGAGCTTTCATGATTCATCCCCCTTTATTTCACAAGACCCAATAGTTTCTGTACCTAAGATTAGCTCAGTCTTATACACCAGAATGTTGAATGTTGATATTCTATTACAAGGTTAGATTAGTCTAATATTAATGGGTTAAAACAGCATTGGGGTCATCCCTCTCAGTTCAGACAGTTCCCCACATTGTCTTAAACAACATTAACCAATTGCTTCAGGATGGACTAGACAAAAGTTAAGATTTCCTGTACATTTTAATTTGGTTCTGACATTGAAACACGTTCCTTCACCATTTCTGAACATCCTTTTATCAACCTCCAATTTTCTTATCACACATATACCCTTATCCATATAACTCCATACCAAACTGCATAATGCAGTCACCCTTCATGAAGACACCTATCAGTTGCAAATGTCTCTGTTTAACAGAACTGTTATAAAGACAGAGCTCTGCAGTCTTTTCTAGACAAATAAATAGTTTGCATGCTATTTTCTTATTTGTGCTCATTCTAACATAATGCTATCATAATCTCTTCTTGCTCCATTCCTGAGTTTTTCCAGGTCTCATACCACTTATCAGCACTGTTGTGTGAAGTCTTTCCTGTTCCATAACACCACTTCTGAAAAGCAAAAACCAAACAATGTATTTTATAATATTGTTCAATGAAAACTCATTCTTGCAGAAGCACAGGACATGACTGAACCCTGTGTGGAGACTTTCCAAACCTCTGAAAAGAGTTCAGGACCACAATAAACAATAAATTAGTTACAAAAAACAACACTGAAAGGATGATAGGATGACTGGGTGTATAAGAACACTGGGGAGTAAGGAAATGATCTTTTACAGAGGTAACACTACTAAGGCTAATTAGAAAATGCTGATAAACTAAAAGAGTGTAGAAAAAACTAACAAATTTAGAACAGTATGTAGCATGTCATATCAGAACCCAAGGAAATCAATCAGTTTCGACAGTAGTACAATAAATGAAAGGTATGACTTGAAAACAGCCAGTTTCACAAAGGAACACAGGTAGGAAATTTCAGTAATGGGGTCTGCAATCCAACAAACGGTGTAACAAGACTGGGAATACTTGGAGACTGGAGTGATCCAACCCAGACTGGGAATAAGAAGCGTGTTCTGGAGCTCTCTTCACTGCTGAGATTTTTTGGTTGGGTTTGGTTGAGTTGTTTAAATCAAGACAAAAGCCATACTATATTTTACATAAGAATCAATTCTGGAATTAGTTTTAGAATACGCTATACTCAAACTTTATTACAAATATTGTGTACATTTATTACGCTACGTAATGTGACCAAATTCAATATATCTTTATTGGTAAGGCCACTCCACTGAAAAGTTGTAGCAGTCTTTTGTTTTTATTTCATTTCTCCTGCATATTCATATTTTTCACACAGGGAAGAACTCAGGTACAAGTCCATAATTGGACAATTATATTTGAACTGTCAGATGCATGAACAGATGTCAGTAACATTTCTTTCAAGTAAATGTGCATTATTTTCATCAACAATGCATTTCATGTGCTGTCATTGCTTACATACCCATCCTAAAAATACCTGATAAAAAGTCATTACTAATGTAAAAATATTAGCACCAACAAACGTCATTAACTTTTTGCTTACCTGCACTAGTACAAAGCTACAGAACCATGAGTTATCCTACCTCCAGTCTTTCAGAACAGTGAAAATTAGTCAATTATTTCTTTTGCTATATGGGATTTTGCCAGATTTTGATCATGTTAAATTACACCTATTAAACAATTAATACTTGGGGAAGGGGAGTTAGCAAACTCCTATTAAAGACCTCTGCCAATATCAAATATTCACATAGAAATGATAAACAACAAACCAACAGCCAATTTCGACAGAGATCAAAAATTGAACAACACGATTATACAGATTCTAGACCTGAAACAGGTGCTTTTCAGATCACTTATTCAGCTGGTAGGGGAATTTCATCAGAATATGCAGTACCTTGCAGCCCATTGTTCTCTTTCTATATATATACATTGAGAGAACATTTATGACAGTAATGCATTAGACATTTGTATTAGAAATGTTTTTGGTCTTTTGTCATCCCACTTGAAAAGAACAAAATCTTAAGCATCTATAGTGCAAGGTTAAAGAACTTACTTAGCAGTGATATTCATATTTTGTAGCTTTTTCTGAACTACCAACATAATGCTTCCCCTGATTGTCTCAGTGCAATATGATATAATGTCACTCCTATCTCACCTTCATCCCATGACCAGCAGACAAAGTATTTCTCATGCTCATTCTCTGATTGATACCAGAACAGAAATATCTGCTTACTGTTCAAGCTCACAGTACATTAAGAAAAATATTTTAGCTCACTTTGTAATTTTAAATTAGAGATGTGAAGAAATCATTTTAATTTCTGCTCATCAGCTCCCTGGACAGAAACCAAATTTCTCTCATACCTTAAAGCAAAGCAGAGAACAAAGAGTGGAAGCAGTGAAAGGAATATGCTGTGTTAACAACACCAATATGCTCCTTTTGTAGCAAGGCAAAAATTGTTTCTGGTATATACTGAAATGTACTTGCAATATTAAAATTTGCTTAAGACAGATATTGCAAAAATGAGATCAAAAGTTAACTTACTCTGCACAGGAACTTTATTTTACAGCTTAAATCTGACTTCCAGAAAAAACATCACCATCAAAGGCATATTTTAGTGTCAAAGTGAACCAAGTGAAAGGTTTATTTATTTGCTTTACAAGAAATTTGTACTCTGAATTGGAATTCACAGAATTGCAAATTTCATGAAGACTACAATTTTATCGCCAATAATCTCATTACAGGCCAGGCCCATTTGGCAAATATAAAATAATTTATATACAAACAATAGAAAGAAAAATGCAACAAATTGACTTCAGTGGCATACAAATAGACTGGAGTTATATGCAGAATAACTCTGGTAACAAAATCAAGGAATTCAGAACAATGCGGAGTCAACATCGATGACAAGAGGCTGACTTGGTTTGACTCATTAAAAATATTTCCTTGCACTGGATTCTTGTTAAGACAAGTCGTATCAAAGAAATACATATGGTTTTAGGATTTCAAATAAAAAATGAGATGGAATTTGCACAATTTCTTTCCTTAGGTGTGTTTAATTTTAGGAAAAGACTTAAGGATGATATTTCCCATATCACATTCCACTAAATCAAAGCAAATGAGAATGTAGCAACAAAGTTCCACTACTCTGATACTTTCAGAGACTAAATAGCTTATCTGGGATATCTAAAGAACAGAAAGGCAGGAGGGAGGGAGCAGGGAAGAAAGGAGAAAGAAAGCTATAATCCACCTAGTCCTATATGTGTATTTAATCAGACAAAAATCTATCACTTATTAAACTGTGAAGTAAAACCAGTGTTCAGTTCTTCACACTTTTTTTTTTTTTAATGCTGCAGCCAGATGCCCAAACTCTACAACGTCTCAGAAGGACTTCAAGAGAAATGGCAGCAAAAGTTTGAAAACTGTGAACTACATGGACTAAAGCTCATTAATCTCTTTGAAAAAAACAGGCAGACATCTCAATATTAAAAGCTTGCCTGGGTCTCCTTTAATTTTAAACATATGCTTCTTGTCAATGAGATACAAGGAGGAAGCCTGGACCTTATCAGCATTTATACCTGGTAGTTTTGTACCCCAAGAATTACTGGATATTGGACTACCATAAAAATAGTACTGAGAGCTGAGTCTTATCCAAGTTAAAGCTAACATTTCTGCTAAAAGACATTTCAATTATGCCAGATCAGTTGAGGATTTTAAATGAGGAATGTCTCCTCTTCTTTCTTTTTTCCAGCTTATTAATTTTTATTTTTATTTGACAGTTAACCTAATGCTAAGATAATACTGTGTAACTTTAATGCTTAAAATTGATATATAGCCATAGGGCATGCTTTGTGATGGATAGGCTTATATGAAGAACCATGGAATTTGATTACTATTTTTCATACTTACCATTGATGATGAATATTTTCAACATTAACATTTCATGGAATAAAACACTACTAAGAAGAAAGTTATAAAAATAGAGAAATACCATTACCTTTAAAGCACTTCTTTTGCATGTTCCATACAGCGTGAAAAGTTCAGCCAAATGAACAAAAGCTGTAGTGCTATTTACATTACACAGAATTGCTCCCATCATCTCCTGATTTATAAACTCTACAGCATTCATGCACTCGGCTTCACACAGCTATCTCTGTCCTTTCCCAGTTTAACATCTATTACACACACCACAACTGCTCACTGCTTGATTTTTTTTTGTACAGTGCTCATATAAATAGGATGTCTTTCAAATGCACTAATGCCTCTCTCTTACCCAGTCTCTGCAAATCACTGAAATCATACAGTAAGTATCATTATAGAATTCCCTGGGTTTGTTCTCTTCTCTTTCACTGCTGGCCATTGTTAGAGACAGTATTGAGCTGTATGGACCTTTGTTTTGAACCTAATACTGTCATCATAAAAGCAAAACATGCTATCTATGCAAATCCAAGGCTCTATGTGCTTCCCTGAAGGAAAGGAAAAACATGGGGTTTACACAGCACAAGAGAATACAAATTCCTCCTGCACTATACCAGGGAAACTAGAACAACATTAAGCCCTCAAGATCATGACCAAATCATAGAAGAGTTGCATTTCCTGGCGTTAGTTTCAGCTTTTGGACATTCAGATCTGACATAGAAACACTTTTACTTGCTACCTGCTCCGGCACACCATGTGAGCCCAATCCTGAAGCAGGAGCTCACTGCAGGATGCAGAGATGCATCAGCTTCCTACAGAAAACCAGGGTCCATGACAACGTACCCAATATATGGCTCATTGAATCAGGTTATTTATTCTTTACCATCTACACAAATGTTTTTAATCCTTGCCCTTCACAGATAAAGTCCTTATTTCTAATTTATTGCCATAAATAAAAAGCTGGTAAGACAATATTTTACAGACAATTGTTCATATAGCAAAAGACACTTAACCTTAAGAATGAGCCTTCTTGTTTCTATGCTCATTTCATTATAAAGGGGTTTACCATAAATACTAGAATTTGAATTCCACCCAAGTAATACATCAATAGATACTAAACCATTAATAATTCCTGTACTTTTTCATAAATGAGCAAAGTCCAATAAATAAACGGGAGCTGTTACATGTCAGAGCAGGGTTAACAAGCATCAAGGAGATTTCAAAGACAAACTGCAGGCAGGGGCTGCCAGAAGGTAAGATTCATAATGATGCCACGAATTCTGGGGACCCATTTTTTACTGTCCACTATGGCAAGTATCTAAAATTAAATGCTAAGTAGAAATTTGTCCTGAGCTCTGACACATAGTAGTTTAGGTAAACAATCTCTAAAATTAAAAGCAGATTCTTGATAATAAATTCCAACATGTATATCTTTATAACAGACAACCTTCCCTTATAAATCAAAAGTTGTTCTTTCCTCACAGAAACCTTTCCAAATTAGATCAGATGACTCACCTGAAATATTTCATCCACCTCCCCTCTTCTGTGAATGCCAGTAATAAATGCCCAGTTATTAGGGTGACAAAGGGGGAGCTTAAGCATTAAATGAGATGAAAACAAGTATGATACTAAGAAAAGGAAGGTTTACCCAAGAGAGGCTGTCCTGGATATTCTATGATCTCAATGAAAAAACCTATCCAAACAATAAATGTGGAATTTTTTAAAAATAAATCAGTCTCGGTGCTACCATTTGATACATGAAAATCTTCCTCATCATTCATCTAATTCCTCTTCCTTCAGAAAAAGAACATTTTTCTTTCTTCCTCTTTAAATACTAGCTGGCTACATTTATTACCTTTTGCTTTGGTCAGCTGACTCAATGCAACCTACAAAATCTTCTAAATAAGCTAAATGCACCACCAGTCCAATTAGACATCCAGGAGATTTTTTTTTCTCTTTGAAACTCCTGTATTTGTTACTTCTACCTAATATATTAAATGAGATAGATAAAATGACTCGAAGAGACAGAGTAGTGCTTTTGGATATACTGTATTTCAGTCCTCCACTCTTGGAAAGCACCATTACTATCCTGAAAAATCAGAGTTTTACTGAAGAGAAGCAGAAGCAGTCTTTTCCCTGTTAGCACATCATGCTCATTCTCTGTCTCCTGGACCAACAGCTCGCTCCCTTCATGGTGCCCTCTGCTTCCTCCCAACTCAGACTGGCTCTGGCCATGACTTATAAAATCAAAGTCAAACAAAAGATGCTCTTGATTCAATCAGAAGAGAAAAATTGTCAAGATAAAACTTTACTAGGTCTCAAGACTTTATCCAGATACCAGGTAAAACAAGTGCTGTTCAGGAAATTCTTGAAATCTACGTCAACTGCTGTCAACTCTCAGCAGAAGTCGATATTATGCATATTGTTAATGAGTCATACAGGGTTGCTACTGATCCTTGTTTGAAGAAAACTTTCTAAGAGAGAAGGGAATAAATAACTCCTATTGCTAAATTAGTAAATTTTTAACTTTTTCTTCTGTGCACATTCAGTTCTGAGATTGCTGAGAGACAATCTCAAGAGTGGTAGTCAAATAAAATGATGACGTGAATCAGAGCAACTAGTCTGGTCTCCCAGTAGCAAGAAGATTTTCATGCCAGTGAGGGAAAGGGGGAAATAAGACTGAAAATCTTAGTGACCTAATGACAAAACACAAATCCCAAAGGAACTGTGCTCTGAACCACCTGGTGTGTACAGCACACTGTGTCTTTGTAACACCCCTTTGTGGACTTCTGAGTAATGCTATGGCATCTGTAATATTTGTAGCCTTCCTGTCCACACTGTCTCTGTAAAGGTTATGAAAATTTAAAGAAGACACAAAAGGGAAAAAATTAAATAAGAAACAGTATTCAGTGTTCTTCATTTAAAAACCACAGCTTATAAATAAAGCTGGCCAAAAAAAGTGCTATTCAGAGTCAGTGTGACAAAATTAAATGATAGCAGAAAAAATTTATTCCATCCAACCTTAGCTTAGAGTGGTTAGAGAGCTAAAACTATATTTTATCTGGAAATTATGTTCACAAGTAATGACAAATACAACTGAACATGAAGAACAATCTTTTCTCCTGCTTCTTAACAGATAATGACTTCAAGGTCATTCCATTAGTGATCACTGCAGCTTTTAAATGAAACACATATAACCCTCATCCAATTAATGAAAGTATCCTACATTTCTTATACATGTTAATATTGAATGAATGGTTAAACATTGGTTACTCACCACTGCATGCTCTGTAAGTCAGAATCAGAGCAGCACAATAATATTACTGACAAGATTGGTGGAAAGCAGGGGAAGTAGTAAGGTGCCTTAGCATGTGTAACTTTATATATGCTTGCATTTATAACATGAAATAATGCATACAGTTGGAGGAGTGTTTGTAGAGATTTTTTTCCCCCACGTTTAGTTACCTCACCAATACGAGCTTCAGACAAAACAGTGGTTTCATCTCACATCTCTAGTTGCCCCAGACTTTCATTTTTTTTCTCTTTCCTGGCAAAAATCCCATGGTATTTTAGGCATTTTTTCATTTCTTTGTTTTATGACTGATTTTTTTTCTGTGCTTAGCCTTTTTCAGTCTATCACTACATCTTCTCTAAAAAATGAGAAAATGCCAAAACAATATAAAATTTTTCCAAAAACATCTATGTGAGGAGCCTTAAAAACTCCACTTTCTGGACAAGAGGCATGAAATGAGACAACCTCATCAGAGCTGGACTGGGTAGGCCCTTCGTTTACAGCTGAAAAGCTAAATGATGTTTTAACTTAGTTTTGTATCTTTACAACTGGAATAGATGCTCAGAACTAGGTCCACCATAATTTTCCAAGCATTACAATCTGTAGAAATCTAACGTCGCATGTTGTTAACTGGCTGTGCCTTAGGCCGTATCTTTCTAAATCTCTTTGGAAATGAAGTATTTGTGGAACTTAACATCTCTGAAGACTGTCCCTGTAACCTTACTGAATGTATTTTGTTGTCCTACTGACAGCAGGTGTCAAAGAAGCCCTTAGTGTCCCATTCTTCTCACTTCAATATATGTATTTTAAAACTTAACTTTAAATTCAGCACCTCCTTTGCAGCTCTACCATTGAAAAAGCAAGCCCAGGCATCTTGCTCCCTTTGACGCTATTTTAACTTGGATCTCCTCACTCACAAACACTATCCCCTGAAGTTTCAGCAATATTACTATTTTTCTTTATAAATACCTATTACAGTGAAAATAGTGGTCAATGAAAGATGCTTCTCAAAAAGCATACAAAGCTCAATCCTCAGATCTCTCACTAAAGCGATGCCTGCCAAATTAACAGAAAGAGTTTTGTTCAGTGGAAAAACCTAAATTTATGCTTCCCCATGTGAAAAAAGCAACAGTGCTCTTTCTGCAGGCAAGATTCTAATGCCTCCTTTCTCTCTGTGTCCCTCAAGCAGAAATGCGTATGTCAAGACAGTGACAAATGACAGTACTTGTTAAAGCAGCAGGACCATCAGGTTCTCACCACCTCCCTGCAAGGGGGATAGGCCTCGTGAAGTACGAACCTACAGGACGTACATCTCTCTCTTTTCCTTCACTCCATGAGTGAAGCCTGCACTGCCAAGGCATTCAGCATAGCATGGCTCTCTGACTCCTCTAGCTGCTTCACACCTGTTGCTTTAGACCCAGAAGTTACTGGAATATGTGAACGTTTGCCTGTGGAACTGGATGCAATGGTTTCAGAATAACATGTGTGATGTGTGCAGCTATACATCAAGCATGAAAATCATCTAATCAACCACTGAGAGCCTTTATAAAAGCAATAGTAGGAATGGTAAGCATGCACATTGCCTGACACAGCATGTGCTTGCAGAGGACTGAGTTCCTGACAGCGGTTAGGCACTAATCAATGTAGGAAACACATTAAATCAAGGCACAAACATTTCCTCTACCATATTTAAGCTTCTTTCTTTCACTGTTGACCCTTTAGTACATTTGGAGTCTCCAAACAATCACTTTTTATTCAAAGCACTAAAGAGATTGTATTGCACAAGTGAGAGCAAAGATACAAGACTTAAAGTAGAAACAGAAAACACACCATAAAGCAAAATAAATCAAGGTATTTGTACAGCTGGCCCATTTTCCAGAGTCATTGTTGATTAATGTTAGCATGTAAACAAACTATTTACAGACTAAAATCTTGATAAATATTGAGAATGAGGAGTTATGAAAACTTTATATAACTAATTTATTTGTATAGAGACATGAAAAATACTGCACTGTTATCAGGTTCAAGAGTTTTCTGAAATCTATTATGATAAACATTTAAGTTTTCCAAGATTAAAACATTAAGAGCAAAACATATCAGCCAACTTTGTAATGATATACTTGAAAATAGTATTTTTGGAAAACGCTTACTAAGAAGACAGGTGCATCCCTAGTTTTAAAAGTAATCATTATTGAAAGTCTTTTTTGTGGCAAGGAGATTTTTTTAATCCTCTTTAGGATTCATTATAGGTATTTTGCAAATGACATCAAAGAAGAGAGAATTAAACTGCAGCTCATATATTTATTTGGAAGGGTACAAATAAACCTTTTCATTTTTAAAATGAACTATGGTTTCAGTACAGACACCGCACACCTGTCTATAAACCATTTTTAAATTTAAGGTTTTTAGGGAAATACTAACCTTAATTGTAGAGAAAAATTTGAACTTTTCAGTTGAAAAGCAAGACCCTGATAGTTATCCAAGGAGACAGCACTGAGGGGTGAATTTCTTTCTGGCAAGTTTCTTCTGAACAAACAGACACAGACAAACAGAAATGCTGTAAATGGGCTCCTACGTAGAATCCAGGCCGCCCATGAATTTTTCTTAAGCAAAGCCATCAGAGAATTTAAGTCAACTAAGCCATCATAAAGCCATGTGTGTTCCAAACTTCTAATTATCAGAGCAATTCTCAATTGCTTCAAAGAGAACAATCAAAGTCAGGTATATCCAGTTAAACATTGGTATGTCTATGAGATAGAAGCAGAGGAGAATTCTGAATTACATTTATTTGTTATTTTAAAAAGTATTGATGGTTATAAACAGATTTTCAGTGAAGCATAGAGCCTGAGCCAAATACTTGAAGTTTTATACACAGAAAATAGTTTTAGAAGTGTTTTATGCAGTAAGATTCAATGTAGTTCTAATAGATACATTAATTTTAAGTAAAGAACTGGTTTTGCACCTTCTGATCATCCTAAAAATAATACAGACTACGATAGCTGTTGCATTAAAACAGCTGGCAAATACAAGCAAATTTTTATCTACCTATTAGATTTCTTTTATTACAATGGCATGCTGTGTCTGTGAAAATCAAAGCAAAATCCTGTCTACTACCTTTGATTTTTTATTCATGTATTTATTGCTTTGGAAATGCAGTAGATAGCAAACTGCACATTGCTACCAGTTCTACAGAGCACACGAACAATGCGGCTTCATTTTATCTTTTCAATAGAAAAGAGTGATTTAATAACATGAAAGCAAATGAACCCACATTAGTATAAACTGCAGCACAATGTAAAAGACATTCCCCTTTGAATATTAATGATGCAAGTCTAAAGAAATATATACTAAAGAAATTGATTCAGTGGTCATTCATTTGTAACAAATACAGTTTTAGTTATAGTTCTAAAGTGTCATATCAATCAAAATTCACACAGGCTGCTTTTCAAGAAAATACTATTGAAAAACCCAAAATGTTCTCATTTCTTAGTTATGAAATTATTGGTATATGATTGCACATATCATTTCAATAAACACAGTATTCCAGGAACAACTTCTAGCAAAATTTGGAGCTACCAGACCAACATGTTTTTTTCCAGTTTTTCTCCAGCTCACACTCCTGGGCAATCAGTAATGATTGAGATCAATAACCCACGGACATCCCTGGGGCACACAGCCCCACATGGTGAGAAGCTCCTGGATAGAGAGACATTGCTGGGCAACTGGGACACAGAGCCAGAGGCCAGGCTTCTACTGCTGTGGTTAAATGATTAATTTATTATCTTTGGCAAGGTATTTTAATGCTCACACACTTTTCTAAGCTTATGGGGAACAAAATGTTTGGTGTCAAAATAAACACAAGCACAGACTTTACTGAGTCTTCCAGCCACTGACTAAACAAATGCAAACTGCAGGAGTGCACTTTCAGTTGCTTACTTTAAGCAGATCACCTATAGTTTCAAGTCTCGCTACTTCTCTTAAGACTGGATTTCATTATTATTATTATTATTATTATTACTATTATGTAAATGTCTTGCTGAAATCAGAGACTCATTCAAATTAATAAACACATTTTTTCCAAACAATGTGTGATGGCACATATTTTCTCCCTCCAGCAGGAGAATTAAGCAATAGTAGATTTTATTGTTCTTACATAATTTCTGCAGTAGGATGACAAATAGTGATGCACTGTACTTTCTACTGTCTTCCATCTAAAAATTATAAAGCACATGAAAAACATTTAGACCAAAAAGAAAAATCATTTATAACTGTAGTTTAGTGATAACATGACTGAGCTAGAGACAAACTCCAAACTAACAGTTTTAGGGTCTAACACAATTTTTAAAGAAACCCCCAACAGAACCCCAAACCAAACACACACAAACACTCTCTAACAAGACACCACGCTGGAGGTCCACGGGCTCTGCACAGGCATCCTCTTATTTATGAGTGAAGAAAGTCTCCTCCTCCATGTACAGGAGTTCCAGAGAAACTGAGGTACCAATTTTGTCCTGTTTATCAAAATGGATTACAGTTACCATTTTGCCACAATTTCCCCAAGGTAAAAGAGAAACACTTTTCCATTTTCTCACCATGGTTGGAAAGGTTTAATATTTATGCCTGTATTGACCATTTCCGACTGGTTGCTAAGCAACGCTCCTCCCTCCCCAGTATCATTTAAGGGAACAGACAGAGGGAAGGAAAAAATGAGAAATGTTGGGGAAAACAGATTCATCCAGTCTAAGTGAAATTCAATGGGTCATAGGTGCTATTTGTTAGCAAAGTAAAAGGGCACATAACTCCTGCAGGACACACTAGGACATCAGTTTATGACATCACACTAGGCACACATCATGTTTCTAGTAAGAAAGACAGAACAAATCACCTGATACTCATCTTCTTTGCATTCTAACAGTACAACCACTTGCATCTCATTTTAAGCTTGCTTGAGAAAATTTAAAGTAACTTTTCAAACATTAAGCTTGTAAAACCACAGCTTTTTTTCCTCAGATAAACGATGCTTTGCCTCAGAGCTTGAAAAGAAGTTTAGAAGGGTGTGTACAAACAATCATCTATTCTTCAGAGTATTTCAGTTCTTCTAGTCCATTGCATCCTTATGGCATTGAGTGCACTACTGCACAAACAAGGAACTCTCTGGGATGGGTAATACAATTAAATGAATCTGAAGTAGAAAGCAGTGGATCGAGCATGGTTGATGTTGTGTTATCTTCACTGTATTTAATTTCACCCCAAAGATGGCCACACATCATCAGAGCATTTGTGGAGCAAAAAGTAAAACCAATAAAAACACAAGCTTAGATACCCAGAGTGAGCCTTGAGTAACCTGGCTACATATCAAAAGGACTCAGAATTTTTAACCTTTAAAATAATCCCATTTCAAATGACTGCTCCACCATGCTCCATTTATGATCATCTGTTCAAAACAGTTATCCCAAGTGTGTTCACAGACCTAGAGAGACAGGTTTTCCAAGAGCACTGCGTGTCAAGTCAGGTAATTCACACTCAACTCATTCCTTCAGTCTGTCCTGTTGCCCCACTTACACTGACAGCATTTAATCATGGGACTGCCTGTAATTATTTCCAAGTGCACATCATTCAAGAAGATGTTTGATATTTCTTTCTTATTCATGGTTGGCCTCATTTCCTTATTTCCTTATGCAAGCAGGCAGACAAGCCGTTCTTGCATATGTCTTTTGAACCATAGCTTTGGGACAAATTAGAAAATTTTAAGCAAGTTTGAAATCACCTTACATTCCTAGAAACGTCATGAGGATGAGAGACTGAATGAGAGAAAGTGAAACACAACTGGATTTCTCACTAATAGGAAGAAATGCAGATTTGGTCACTACCCGTCACACTGGCTGTAGCTGAACAAGCATGCAGGTAGCTCCAGACTGGAAGAGAATATGACAGGACTTGCTCAAGAGACAGCACTAAAATACAAAAGAAACCTGGAAGAAAGCTGAAAGCACCATAGATGGCACAGAGATGGGAGCTGAGCTCTACTACATCATCTACAGTACAACCTAAATCTGCCAGAAACCAGACTTCTTTACCTCCACTGCTCATGAAACAATTTGCCATCCCACCTGAAAAGTACCCCCACTACAGTCTGAATTACTATGCTGAGGAAGAAAACTCTTCTCATAGGCTTTTCTAAATGAAAGCAAACACTAGGGGTAAACCTAATTTGAACATCTACAAGAATAAAGAACCCTCACAGAATCTGAAGTGAGAAATGTTTATTATTAACATCATCTTCATCAGCAATTTTCAAATAAATTTCTGTAAACAACCAATTCTCAAATACAAGCTCGAAAAAAAGAAAAACCAAAATTATTAAAATGCAGAAATAAATCTCTTTTCCTGTGTTTAGTCCAGCAAATTACTTGTTCTTTATCTTATTTTTTTACTTTCTATAATTTTTAATCTTCACAGATTCTTTTGGATAAAGTCAGCTAAAAATCATTCAGTGGCCACTAGAGAGTTAACTAATATTTCTCAGAGTTGGCAAACGTTCAGTCAAAAACCTGGCCAACTGCCTGTTGTTTACTGAAGCTAGGGAAGAAGCATCTGCAACATTACGAAAAGCATATTGTAAAAGGCAACACATGCAAATTAAACCTCTTGAGCTATGAGTAAATTGCTAGGAAAATTTATAACTCATTTAATAAAACTTGAAATAAATACATTGCCTTGGCTCTCAGGGAAAACAAAATATTTCCCATGATTCCATGTTCAAAAAATGATCATCGAAACAGATTTCTGCATTTTTTGTATAAAATCAAATAGTGATCTAAACCAAACCTCCTTCCCCCCAACACTTTTGTTAACGTCATTAAACAACTTGGTCAGAAATTTTTGTGCAAAAGAACTTCAAGTGACTTGTCTTAGATTCACCTTTTGTAGTCACTCAATATTGTTTTGTTTTTACTGTATTTGTGTCATTAGTAATGTTAGTATTACTTAAATTTAATTATTTTGTTGTGAAATAAAATGCCACATTGAGGGTTCAAAAAAAGTAGGGGAGCAGTTTATAAAAACAGCAAGGTTCTTTGAAGGGGGTATTTTTTTTTCTGCATTTCTGCAAACAGTCCGAAGCAAACAAGTAAAGAACCTAAAACCAGTAAGATTTTACTGCAGCCCCACATTTTTTAGCCTGGAATACACACAATTCAGTCCCCAATATTGTAGCCCAGCCCAACCCAGATGGGATGCACATGTGCAATTAAAAGTAGAATACACTATGATATTGTCTTGCAGATAGACTTATCCAACCTCACAACATGAGTTTCATAAACTCATACCATTTGCAGCCAGAATAGGAACTGAACCCAGAGAAAGCTCAAAGACACAGACAAATCACCTGCTACACCCTTTGCAGTAACAGCAAGGAATCTATGGCTGCAGCTGTGCACAAGGTTCATGTCAACCAAATGGAAAAGACAAGGTTTTCAAGTTATTTCATGGAAGCAGTAGACCATGTTTTAAATTTGTGGTAAGAGATGCTTTTAAGACCTATTCCAAATTGAAAAGATGAATCTCTACTCCTTCACATAGCAGCATTCTTCAAAACAATTTACTGGAATCTGCTGGCTTCTCTCCAGTATCTTCATTTCTCATCCCTAAAGGAGTAGGTAAATATCTCTGAGCCTTCTGAAAATCTTAGCCCACAACTGCCATCTAGAAGGTACCCCCCTTGACAGTACCAGTCTCCACAGGACCCACATGTAAAAATTACTGCACACTGGTGGGTAACTTGATGGGTCATCTTATACATGACCCAGATGTGGAAAGGTTTATCAGTCTACCTGGCAGAATATCACCCCAAGAGTCAGCTTCCTTCTGGACACGCAGCCTGTACCAGTAAGAGACCTTTTGTGGGTACAGCTTTTATCAGTTCCTTCCTCAAAATAAGCTTTATGCTGAGAAGGACTTTTTTTCCATGGTATGACTATATTCATATTGAGTATTTGCCTACATACTTCTGCCACTAACAATCACTTAAAAAATAAGCTGAACTCTCATACAACTCATCAACGTATATAGCAAAGCTAGCATTTTTGACTCATAGCTGTAAAAAACCCAAATACAGAAGATAGGAACTGTATATCCATGCCTGTAAGCAAACAAGGCTCTTCCACAGTAGCAATGGAGTGCAATTGGTGTTTATTCAGCCTCAAATAATGGTGTTTTACAGGCACACACAGCAGCTACTGGAATATGTTGATCTCCAAAGTCCAATAGGCAATTACTTCATATAAATGGACAAATCCAATGATCACCAAAAAACACTCAAATTCATAGAGCTCTCTTTTTTTCCTAAAATAATTTATAATATATTTCATGCTAGGACAGACAGGAAAAAATGCTTTCTTTGATGTTTTCTCTCCTTTCTGTGTAGAAATTTTGAAGACATGAAAGCCCAATAGCCATTTCTCCTTCCCCAAATGTGTATTTTATTTACTTACAATATAACTGACATGTTTTATTTTCCAGAAATACATAAAGCTCTTTCAAGGAAAATATGACTCAGATTCCTTTTGCTATTTGTCTCAGCTCCTTACTTGTCATTTAAGCCCTGGAGTCTGATGGGAAGTTAGTAATTTAAAAAGAAATTTGAAAAACAGTAAAACATTGGCAAAATATCATAAGTACTGAACCAAAACTAAATGTGCAAACAATTTTTAAGTATGCTAAAGAAAATATTTATAGATATTTACAAATATCTCCATAGATATAGCTACACCATTCTATAAAATGCAAAAAATAAGTGTGAGACCTACAGGTAAACAAGTGCTGTTCTACCTTCTTATTGTACTTAAAAAGTAAGAGGATGAAATGATTGTTTTAGACACAATGTTCAATGCCCTTTTTACAATTCTCATATATTTTGCCATCAATCATGATCATCAAGATACAGTGACTGGTGACTGACAACAGAAAGAGAAATTTAGAGGTGTGAGTAAAATGACAGAGCTGTCATGGTTGCCTCAAAAATTACTTTTCTGAAAGAAGGAGAGAGAGAATTTTTGAAGGAAAAAAATGTTGGCCAAAAAAAAATCATGTCCCTGTCAGCATGTGAGGTAGGGGTTAACTAAAAGAAAAAGTTGCCCTAAACTTTGTCTTGTAGTCTCAGCAAACTCCATAATATTTTTTATAAAGTTTTTTTCCTTTTCTCTTCCAACTATAATAACTGAGGCTGCACTGATAAATCTGTGACATGATCCTGAAAATATTACAACTCACATTACAAATGCTGATCAGCTCAATGAATTAGCAAGTGTGTACATGAGCTAGTACATCAAATCTAAAAAAATTAAAATTTAACTGACACATACTCTTGTCCTATAACAGCAAAGTAATGATTAAGTCCTGAATAAGTCTTATACACATTACTACTTTCCCCACCGAAATAATAAACAGCCATTATCTTCCAAAATCTGCTTTTCTGCATAATTTTAATTTCTCAAAATGTCACTTAAAACATCAAAACAAACAAACACCAAGGATCTTTACAAAAAAGTGCAATATACAATGATCATGTATGCCATAAAACCCTTTTACTCCACTACATTTTCAAAATTTTAACCAATAAATCAATTCAAAGACAAATGAAAAATTACCTTTTTAACATTGCTCTTGGTCTATGAGCAAGGCAGATTAGATTCGCTTTGATGTCTTAGCCAAGCTCCAATTTCTTGGGCCATTTCTGAATTACAGCTGCCACTTCTCAGTCTCCACTTCTTACTTTAAGTAGGAAGTGATTATCAAATTTTGAATTTGGCAAAGAATCAGAATTTGCTTGATTGTTTTTTCCAGACTTGACCTAAGAATTGGTACTTACTGCTTGGTCTCAATGTACTCGAAGGGATGTTTATCAAATCAGAACTTCAGTATAATATGGTATCAACACAATGGCAATGCTCACTACCTGCACACTGGGGTGCTGCTGTCCCAATAGCAAACAGTGAAGTGCCCCACTTTTTCCCTAGTTCCAATGTCCAAATAATAATCAAGAAGTTCACAAAAATGTCTTAAGGTTACAGCATTTTCTTCTACTTGTGAAGAAATGATTACCATATGTAATTGTTTAGGATTTGGGGTTTGTAGGTTTTTGATTCTTTTTAAAAGGGAGATAATGTTTAATACTACTCCAAACACAGGAGATTGGATTGTAATTGTAGTCTGTTTTGTTAAGACAATTCACTTCTTAGTACTTCATTTTCCTCATTTTTAAATGGGCACAGACTTCCTTGCCAAGCAAACTGAGATTTGCTGACAACATAAATGTGCTGCACAACAAGCACGTATTCCTTTTTCCTGGGATTGACAATTGCACTCATTGCTGATTTGTTTACTCTGGCATTTCAGTGCCACACAAGGAAAATGGACTTTGGACACTGCCCGCTTGTCAAACACATCCTGCATATAATCTCTCTAATTGCAGGAAAGGCATTGAGAACCAGCTGTGAAAACGCGTCTGATATCGAGTTATAAAAATTGAGCATAGCAAATCAAAGGCAAGTTTGAGCAGTTTCCATAGGGTCTGGGATAGACATAGACATCAGACTATGAAACCACTTCACAGCATATGAAATGCTCTTTAGTTGGAACCACAAACTTCTACTAGATTGCTGATTGATGGAATGCTTGTATTAGAAGTACACAGCATGAAATTCCATTTCCAGCAAAGAAAGGGAAGTTCTTGATGGGACTGGTGAAAGAGTGATAAAAGCTTCACTCAAACCCTCCAGTTTAGTATCAGATTGTGGAAACTTCCACTTAAACAGTCCAACAAAGCCCATCAGCCTCCAGTTTACAAGCACTAAAGAAAGCTAAGACGACAATGTTATCACCTAACCAGTGCTGTTAGAATCACCCTGACACAGATGCTGATGAAGATCAGAGGACTTAAGTGGCTCAAAACAGCTCTACAATGAAACCACACCCTGTCCCACTTCCATCCTTACCTTCACGCATAGCTGCCAATGGCACACACAGGAAGAAAAACTCCTACCTCACTAAAGAGAAAAAATACCAAAAAGAGAGGGAGAGAAAGTAAATTGCTTTGTCCATCTTTCAATGACTAGGACAAAGCTTTTCTAGCATCCATGTGTCACTGCCATGTTTTCACAACTACGTCATCATCCTAGATTTTAAAAAATGATTGCAATATTGCAGCAGAACATTCTCAGAGTACAGTTACAATTAAGAACTCCTTCCAGTATAAAGGTAACTGTTTTCTACTCCCTGATATAGACAAACAACATATTTGAATAAAAGCGAAACCTAGTGTCCTAAGGGAAGAAATAACTCATATCTGAATCAAGATTTCCTATCAGAAGTTTTTGGTGGTTGGTTTTGCGAGAAAGAGAAAAAGAAGAAGGTTTGAGGTTTTAGGTGGCAAGACAGGGAGGACTAAACTTAAATCTTTCAGAAAGATGGGAGGTTTTCAGTCTTCACTGTCCAAAATATTTCCAATTCACAATGAACAAAGTTTATTTTGGACACCGTAAAAACTGACACCTGCCAAATTGAAAGCACCTTGACAAAAAAATAAGGATAAAATTAAGATAGTAATTCTAGTACACAAAAACATGGAATTGGCTTTGGGAGCTTGACAGCCACCTCAGTTACAATTCAGTCATCTGCTCTTGCCTTTTGTCAAAGCATTTTCTTCTGGCTGTGATGGATAACAAAGCTTATCTCAGCTTCCTCCATTCACTGTTAAACATCTTAGAAGAAACAACATTTGTTACGTAGTTAATATTGACATTCTGGAGCACGTGCTTCAGTTGGTAAGACAGATCCCAAATATCCTATTCTTTTGGACTTTCTATGGTGTTTGGGGACAAAATCAAATCCATTGATTGTCATGCATCCTTTGGAGCCACCTTAAGAGACATTATCATTTGAACGCAGGCAGAGGAGATTCATTTGGAAGAATAATTGTACTCCCAAAAAAATGGCAAAACAATTTCTAGGTGATGACTGGATTTCCAAATTCAACACGGATCTTATACAAGTCAAAATACCACATTAGATATAACTGTTACTTCTGCTGGGTTATGTTCAACACTAGTCAAGAGTTCATCCACATCTTCATTCTCAAAGACAACTAATTAATTGTCACAATGCTTATTGCAAGGTACTCTCAGACAAGACTCTAAAAATGAACACCTAATTTATGCAGACTTCAAAGAGACTGATCTCACTTAAACCAAGCATCTATTCTCTAGTTTCAGACTGTGTTAATTGCAAAGATGTTAATGACTGGTTCATCGAGAAACAGACAAACATCGCCTACTTGATGCAAAGCCAACCAAAACACCTTTAATAAATGCGATCCAGTGGTACCAGTTGTGGAAAGAAACCCTCACAAATTTCTTCCCATTCCTTGTTTTAAAAATATTAAAATTTTATCTATCATCTGGTACATCTGTAGCGCCTTTGCTCCTTACTGGGAATAAAACTTAATTTACTTTTTTAATATCACATTATTCAGATGAACACTCTATATTGAGCTTGCTCCTTTGGAAAAGCCTTTGAGCAGATTCTCTCCTGTATACACTTTGTATGGTAACACACAATTAAAAAGAATGCCTATTTTCTTTTGTATTTGCAGATATTTGCTGTTAGATATACCGGCAAGTTGACACAGAGGAATGGACTGAAAACCAGACTGCTCTCTCTTAATCGTTATTATGAATATTTAACAAATTAACCAGAGCCCATATTCTATGCATTTTTATCTATTAAATCCATCATTATTAGTACCTTTCACATTTTTGAGAACTAATTTTCAAAGTTCAGAGGTTACCTTGTCTTGTTTTGGTATTCAACATGAAGCAACTTCTTACTGCTTTTGGCAAAGTGGAGTCTTCCTCTACTGGAAGTAAATGGAATCTATCAGGGATCAAATGTCATAATTCAGAGGGGAGGGCCGAATATCAAAATGTTCATATAGTGCATCACAGCTTGGATTTTAGCTCTGAGGAATTATAATAGGTGAGAGTATCCATTGTAGTCTGAGAAAGTCTTTCTAAACATACCAATTGTCACACCAAAAACCGAAACATACCTGAAAAAGCAATCACAGATTTGTTTATTTGCTTTCATACAGCAACCACTTCTGATAATTATGCATATTTTAGTCACATATCTAATATATAGACATAGTTGTATTAACTATGCTATTAACTATGCCATTTTAGATTTTAACTGAAAGTTACTAGCTGTACACATAATAAAGTGCACATTTCTCTGAGTATGTCATGTTCAAATCAGCTAGTTCTGAGACATATTGACTAGAGATGCTGAACTGACAAGTTGTAATGTACCCTTACAAGCTTATGGTGTACCAGTCTAAGTGCAGCCCTTC